>CM052252.1:2444857-2654363 GCA_028455795.1 Lasioglossum marginatum
AGTTTTGTATTACATGCATTCAATTTTATAAAATATGATTAATGTCTTGAACGTCATTATTACGGGAACAGTTTTGATAGTTGACTACTCCCATTCGTGCTAGAGATACCGACAGATTGGTTAGTGCGTCAATGGTTTACGGTAACGATATTTTAAATCTCTGTCTCGAGTGTTAACTGAGAGCTTTGTTTTAAATCTTCGCGATAATACGATTCGACTTACTAAGTTTACTGATGATCTTTGATAATGACGCTGCGAAACTCGCGAAAACTCGACGAGATTTCAAATTATCCCGTTGTTCCATTAACCGATCAACGATTAAGGTTCGTGAAAAATAATGAACATTACAAAACGAGACTCAAGTTCTCGAATGAATTGGTTTATTTTATTTATCGCAGATTACTGAAACACGCACACACACTGCGGCAAAGCTTTGGAATTATACGCTGATTACAGCCTCGAGATATAATTGTTTTTAAAGAATTGCTGTGTTCGATCAATACCAAGGACAGCTTTACTTTGGACGTTTAATGCAGAAGTAATGTAAGTCAATATTTGGCTGTTTGGTCTAACGCCGCGAGGGATGAATCGTTTAATTAAATAAAACGATCGCAATATACTTTTTAAGATTAACGCAACATCCTTCGATATTAGTCTGTTTTGTGGAATTTTTAATTAATTCCTCATTATTAGATTTATGACAAAACTGAGTAGGTGCAATTTAAAACAGTAAAAGCATTAGATCTTACTAAACATATTATGAAAGAAAATAAATTTCTATTTCCCTCCAGTTTGTTGCAATTCAGGTAATTTTTATTTTGCATGAAGATCCTCGCCGTCCCTACTCATTAGCCAATAATTGAGCCGTTCATTTTGAAAGTGGCCTAAGTACATTTGTCGATTGTTTCTTGTTGACTGTAGTAACGTGAACAACTTGAAGTTAGCTGTCATAAACAACATTTTGCGCATATTCACATTTGTGCATATTCAGAGTATACGATAATTTTTGACACATAAATTTTCGCAGTTATTTCAATCATTAAAAACATTACTTTGAAAGTGGCCTAAGTCCATCCATTATTGATAATGTTCAAAAGTGCGGATTTTCTAATGTCCGAAGGCAGTGATAATTGCAATGTGATGAGTAGACTCCGGATTTTTATGCAAAATAAAAATCTGCGCATCAATTGCAAGGCACAGGATCTATGTATCAATCTATATTTTTCATTAATAATTTTAATGTAGTGAAAATAATATATTAATACTCTTCTTAAAGTTTCTTAATCTATTCACTGTTCACTTGTTTAAATTGCGTCTACTCATTTTTGTTATAAATGTATTAAATCCGGAGTCTAGTGATGAGAACGCAGAGTTTAAAATACTGGATTTATTACCACATCGGGGTAATATTCTAAAATAGAAAATTCTAAAATATTATATTGACACCACTTTATAAAAATATAAGAATTACAAGAATATAAGTATTACAACAGCGAAATACAAGGACATAATGGACTTCTTCAAATCCCTCCCGCATACACAAAATGTAGACGAGCAGTAAATTGTTATGTAATTTATATTAGGAGATTTCCTGAATTGCATAAATTGTGTTTTTGAAGTACTGTAAAGAAATATAAAATAAATTGAGTATTGTTTTTTCAATTTGAAGCATTTAAAATTATGTCGAATGGACTTGGGATGTTTCAAATTTTACAACAAATCTAGTTGTTAATTTCGAAAGTGGCTTAACTCTATTTGTGATAAGAAAATACATATTATTCACTCAATAATTGCTATTATTTTAATAGGAATTGTAAATTTAACTCTCTTATTGTTAGATACACTCAAGCGGTGTGACACATTGGTATCCAATACGTATATTTTTAATTTTATTGAAACGCAAACTCTTAAATATCTCAATTGAAATATAAATGGATTTAGGTTACTTTCAAAATAAACAGCTCAATTAACTCGCACCATTTTCGCAATTAAACGGCTCATTTGTTGCATGGAAAAGACGAGTCTGCTCGGAATTCTTGGAAATAAATTCTCGAAGAGACTCTCTGGATTGAAGAGAATTCGAGTTAAAAGGTTCCATTACGACGTCGAGTCGTACTCGGCAAATCGGAGAGCAATTAAAGACGCCTGAGCAGAATATCTTATCGTACACTTTAAACAGCTTAACGTCCCGAACGACGTGAATTATAAATACTTGTTCGATAGTTCTGAAGTAGATTGCACGAAACGGCGACTCTGAAGTAGGATTGCGATGGTCAGGACGCCGCGCCGCCTGGACTCGGACAACGAAAATGATTGTGATCAGCACTGACATCAGGAGACTCGTCTCGCGGTAACCAAAATATGCGCGCGGATCGCCGATTGAATTTCGCGAACGTCTGCAGAACGCGTTCATTTGTTTTACAGCTTCGTGACGAAACAGCAGCGTAAACGTTCCTCTATGTCGACTTACGAAAAGGGGAAAAACGATATGAGCTCAGAGTCACCGGATGAGAGGAGGCAGCACGAATTCAGGGGAAGAAGTTACCATCTCTTTCTTTTTTTAGACGGATTAAGACCTACGGTTGTGAAGATTTGGATATAGATTTCGGATATAAATTGTGAAAAACAATAGTAAAAATTGATTTTTACAACTTCTTTAGCTGGGCTAATAACGAAAATTTAAAAGGTGTGTTTGGACATCTGGTATAAATTATATACGCTCTGAAAATTTCATTGAAATTGGTTAATTGGTTTACGAGTTATAAACGATGAAAATTGGGAAAAAGGCCGAAAATCTTGAAAAATTGCAATTTTTATCACTTTTACATAAACCGATTAACCAATTTCAATGAAATTTTCAGAACGTATATAATTTACACGAGTCGACCAAACACATCTTTTAAATTTTCGTTATTGGTTCAGCTAAAAAAATTGAAAAAACCAATTTTCACTATTGTTTTTCACAATTCCGACCAAATGCATTTTTTCAACATATTTTTTAGATGTCATTTCCTAAACTAATTCTTCTAGCGTTATAGAGAAGTTGAAGTACGTTGGTCCATTCATAAAAAAGTTATTCTGATTTAAAGTGTGTGTGATTAGTTTTGCTCCTAACTGTATATACTGGAGTCAGAAAATGTATTCAATAAGTTCCCATGTGAAAACATCTTTGCAATTTCAATAATTGTCAAATAAAAAATCTGAAATGGGTCATTCGAGCCCTCGTGGTAGGTTTAGTGTTAAATATTGGTTAGGTAAGAAATGACATGACATAAGAATGATAGAAATTGGAAGAATCTTGGAAAATGAATGTACACTATTTTTTTTATTATCTCTATCTTCTATTCTGTATGGAGTTAATCGATTTGGCAAATGAGCGGCTTGTATGTGTTGTGATTCGTACCGTTGTTTGTTAGTAAACCAAATTGCAGAAATTAGAATGAAATTGAAATTTTTTGTTTGAAAGTTTCGCCGAACTGTGAATTATTATAAATATCAGAAAATATAAGAATGAACAGAGAGATGAACGGAGAAAAAATTATGATCGAATATATGTTAAAACTGACTAGTACTTTGCTGTGCTGGCGATTAGAATATTTTCAGTGAGTGTTTTAAGCGAAAATGAGAGTCCCCAGTTTGGCTTACATCATCCTCATCTTTTTTCTCGCGAGTGTCTGGCAGCCAGACGACCAGCAACAAAGACAGTCAAATAGGAAATAGGTCTATCACAAAGAAATCTATTATGAGCTCCTGCTATATTTGAAGATAACTTCGCCGGTCGTTTCTCCTTTTTTTACCGGTCGATGTTGACCAGGTCTACCGGTCCGAGAGCACGTTATCGAAGAACAGAAGCAGGTTCATAAAAAGCGAGCCTTGAGAAGTACGAAAGCCTTAACCCTTATACGACCATGCTGACGAATTGACACACTTTTCTCATACTCTTTTTTTTTACCACAAATACGAAAAGAGCAGCAGCATCTGTCTCATTCTGTCTCGTGTGAACAATTTTATGCTCCACACATTCACGGACATGACCATAGTCGTTAAATTTTCATTGGTGTGCTGATTTTTGTTCTGATAACATTTTTTTTTAAATGTACATTTAAAATGTATATTTTTTCGTACATTTTTTTTAACGAACTAATAGAAATGGTATTAGTTGATCTTCATAAACATTGTCTCGTCATCTAATTGCACGTAGCAAGAAAACATTTTAAAAAGTCTGTTTCTGTAAATTAATTTACTTCTTATGAAACTTCATTGATTCACTTCATGCATTCATTATCTGACAATTAAACTATGTATTCTCGTACATTCTTTCTGTTAAATCGGATTGACAGATTTAATTTGAATATCCCATACAATAATTACTGCAAATGCTATTTAAAATTGATATTCTTTCTTCATCATTTTTCTCACCGTAAATTCACTCGATAAAGGCAAGATACCAGTCCTACTGACATACTAATCAAATACCTGTGTAAAGTGTAACATAATCAAAGAATAATCCCTGTGCACACGGAACGCGCTAGTTGTGTAAATATTGAAGCCTCTGACCGGTAGTGTACATTGCTCCACCAGTGTCAGCTACCAAATATTTCTATTTGTACTAGAAATCAATTCGGCAGGTGAGATCAGAACTAAAAATTGATATAAAAGCACTTGTGGAGATTTTGATCTCCCCGAATTGAATACCATGCAGTAGCCCAATATACTTATGGAATTTATTCATGAGAAAAATTGCAACTTTTCATACTCGACAGATTGAAAGAATACACTTTTACAGTTTTCGATCTCCTGAATTAAATTTTCCCAAACTTAATACATTTAGAATTTACTTTAGCAGTTTAGCTAAAAGAATGGATCAAACTTTAGGACGATCCATTTCGAATAAAAAATGATGTTTTCTCATTTTGAAAAATCGAAAGAGTAAACTTGTGCAGTTTTTTCATCTTCCTTAGTGCCTTTGGTCATCCAAAAAGATTAAGAATATTCAGAATTTACTTTAGTAATTTGCCTAAAAATGTAAACTTTGCTTCCACTGTACTTATTTTCAAAGTACCCGCAGTTAATGGGTTAAACAGCGGAATACTTTTTCAAAACTTACCGTGTTCTTATTCGATTTTTTACGCTTTTCTATTAAATATGGCCGGGTGCTTCTTTCTTTTGCACAGTGGTGTATTTAGAATTGACTTTAGTAGTTTAGCTAAAAATGCTTCGCTGAAAGAATGGGTCCGACGATCCATTTCGTATTATCTCATTTTGAAAAACGTAATAGAGCGCGGCATGTGCAGTTCCCGGTCTCGCCAATTGAATGGAGCACGCACCGCATCCATGAAACCGTCTGCGAAATAATTCGAGCCGGTCCAGAAGTGGAAGGGACAGAGGGGTCTATACGTGTTTCGCCGGTCTGGTGTTCGCCCAAGGGTCTCTTCCACTATATCCGCTAGATCTCTCCGCATGCACATGTCCAGGCACACCGAATCAGTTGTAATCCCACTACCACAACACGTGATGGGTTGCGGTTAGCATACACACGTACACGTACAAACACAGTGACGCGTGCAGCGACGCGCGAAAGTTCTGGTGTTACGCGTTGGATAGGTCGGGGCAGCAGCGTGACGAATGAATCGATGCACGTGGACGGGGCAACCACTTTTATATACGGGCGAACCCTTTTCGTCCTGGCACGGTCTGGCTGATCTTTCGAGCCCACCCGACTCCATTACCTTCTCAGGAATAACTTATGCTTTCACTTTCTACCAATCTGTCGAGAAACTCCCCGCACCCTTCACGGTGGAGTAATTTTTACCAAAGCAAAAAAGCGATTCGAATTTCTGCGAGAAGCTAGAAAACAGAGTCGGGCAAAAATTTAATCAACGATTGACGAATGAATCTCTACTTCAATCGTCAATCGCAATTAACAGTTAACACTAGAACTAGAACACTAGTAAGAATTTTAAAATTCTTACTTCGTGTTACATTTTCTTTCCGTGATGATTTTTGATGTGATAACTAAAGGTGTAATATAATGAATTTTATTTTTGTTTGATTTATTCAGAAGCAAAATGATTTTGTATCATAGCTACTTATACCAGTACCAGTCATTTTGACTGGTACTTCTCAAAATGGAAAAATATCCTACAATTTGTTTACTGAACCCAAGATCGTTTATTAAATATTTAGATAGATTTATCGACGTTTTGTTATGACATTTATATATCGTTGTTTATATTATTTATATATGACAAACATAGCCGCGATGTAACGTAACACAGTCATCGATATTGTTTCACGCGGTCATTTTGTATACCATAGTCAATGGAATAGGATCTAATTCTTATTTATGTAATGACATTTTGCAAGCCCTAAAAATGGCAAAGCGATTGAAAATCTCTGAATTGTTGCAAAGAGTGAACAATATACCAATGGAATGCTCTGATATCGAGGATGGCGAATTGTATGAGCATGAAGAAAGTGGATCAGGAGAAAATGAAATTGAATTTTATAGTGATAATAGTGATAATGAGATTATAGACGAAGGAAATGTCCGGGAGTCCTCGGAAAGTGAATTAGAAAATATTTTGAATTTACGTAAAAGAAGGGTCTACTGTGCTGGAAGATTACAACTATATAATATTTTCAAATATATTTCATATTTCTTTTGTAAGATAGCAAAAAATTAATAAATATAAAAATATTCTATTATTACGTATTTTTTAAAGATCAGTCAAAATGACTGGTTCCGTTAGAACTAGCTACATCTTAACCTCGGTAGTTCTAGTGTTAGACTCCTACTTTAGTCGTTAATTGCGGTTAACGATTACATTCTTTTCAAATGTAATCGGAAAATTGATGAATGATTAACTGCTGAAATTTCGAAATGAAATACGGAATCAAAACTGTATGCACACTGAAAAAAATGTAAACTGAGTTTAGGTATATTATATAAAGGATTTGTTGAGATATTTCTGTCAATTCTCCATCTCCGCTCTCTGTCTTATTATAATTTATGGATAGATCGTGTGGCAATTAACTTCAACAATTGATTAAATCAGTCTTCGATTTTTCGATCATTTCTTTTTCCAATCAACGATTCACGATTAACTACATCAATCGATTGGATCAATCGTCCATTTTTCAATGATTACCTCTTTCAATCGTATACATTAATCAATCTTGGTTAAAATTTTAATTGATTAATGCGCAACTCTGGTGGAAAGAGTAGTTTCAAAATATAGTTGGCAGGAATTACGAAAGGAATATTTCATTTTTCATCCTGTAATTAAAATTTAAGAGAAGCGGTTTATTGATTTTTACTTCAACTCATTGAGTTTTATTTGATTTTCAACCATTTTTAGATCAAGTTAATTCTTTTTTTTATAAATTCTGAGGAGAATTCGACGAGGTGCTACGAAAAGATCTAGCACAACTGAAATATTGACCAAGACGTTTCTTTTGACCTTCCAAGTTTGACGTTTTGGAAAATAAAAATTGGAAGTGTTGAAAGCATTATAAAACTTCTTGCTGGAGTTTATCTACATCTGTAGAATTCGCTCCGAATGCAACTTTCGAGGCTGTACTACAACTGGGGATTCAGAGGGCTGAACATCTGAAAGTCAAAAATATTCCAACGTTATCTGGAAGATGTGATAGCGCGTCGCCGTCTGCACTGTTTATAGCGATGATTCGCGCGACGATTTTGACAACAATTTAGACAGTTATTGAATCGAGTTTTTCTCTCTTTTTCGCTCGAGGCTCGAGAGATTTCGCAATTTCCTGTTGTGAACGTCGCTACAGAATTGAAAGTGAATGGAACTGTATTTAGAAAGGATCGACTCATCTTCTCACTCTTTATAAGGACTTCCATTTTCATAAATTATTTACGAGAAGAGTAGCAAAGGAACTTCTTCCTTGACTGGAAGATTTTCTTATAATAAGGATACAATAAAACTACTGTTAATACCGTTAATATATTTTACAAACTTAATACCGTTCGTTCGTATTTTTCCATGTATGCGCATAGAGTGCAGTCTAATTGTCCATGAAATGAGCCATTATGCCCGCGAGCTGCAGAGAATAATCAAGAGAAAGCTCTTGGGTGGAGAACATAATACTTGGACGTAATACATATTTGAAAAAAATGTTGCCCTACGGAAAAGTCGCGTAACACCCTACGGGATTAGATACATCGTTGGGACAGTATTAAGTTAGTGACAAAACATTTTTGTTTCGAATTATTTTTTTATGAAACTTTTACTGGCGCTTTGTGACATTCTTCTCGTTAAAATGAGATCAAACACGAGACTATTTGGATCACATTTATTTGTTCAATTCACGATTTAGTGGAACCTCGATTATCGGAAACGTAAACAAACAGTTCAATCTAAAGCGATCCATTTACAATACGATTCATTATACAAATCAGCGAACATTTAATTTAGTAGTATTGTAGGACCTAGATTAACCGGCTTGATCGGGAAACAAACAGCCCGGATAAATTAAGGCCCGAGGGATATAATTAATATGTTTACATGTTAACATTATAATCCAAAATAAATTTTTTATTTCTGAAAATTTATTTCCCTTCATAATATAATCATATTTAAACGTATATTTGTTTACAATCGGTTAATCGAGGTCCTACTACATCTACTCTACAATTTGGTTCTGAAACAGCAATTCTTTAAAAATGTCTACATTTTATAAAATAACTGTGAAGAGGAATATGAAATGAATACTTCCACGAAAAAAACATTGAAACAAATAAAAATGACTTAAGTGCTACGAAAGTAAGTTTAATTCCGGATTCGTTTACTGCGCAATGGCTTGATGGAAAGTTTTTATCTTGTTATTAGTAGACAAGAATGATTTTTGAAGAATTCTAAAATACTTTGCGTTTTCTTCAACTCTACAAAATTATTAGACAGCTTTTATTTTGCATAGAAATCCGCGGTCTAGTTGTTAGATTAATATTAGCTGTACGAATTAATTTATAGCCCTCCTTCGTAAATTGACTGATCATTTACGAACATGAATGAAATGCATTCTTCTCGTATGATTCCAGTCAGGAAAATGTCAGAAATATGTTGCTGAAAGATTCATAAAAATATAATTAAAAACAAAAATGTTTTGTCACTAGGTTAGCATTGTCGCACTGATACGTCGATGTTTTGTTTACTCGCAATCCTTCACGTGCGATGCCAGCGGCGAAAGATCAAGGATGTAAGTGACATTCGGTTCCCGATGTTTTCACATATATCGAGGCATTACTGTACCACGTGACAGTCATTTCACAGGCTCTAGAGCATTTTGGCGGATGAGTCGAAAGACGCAATATCGGGCACGTGAGACAGCTACTTTCGGTCTCTCGGTACTTATTTTTCCGCGTACAAAGAGGAACATGCACTGTAGTCGTTTAATTGGCACGGCTCGCCGTGGCCCAGTTTTAACTATGACGATCGTTTGAAACGACGTTTGAACAATATCAACCTTCGGTAGATAATGCGTTCACTGGTCGGGCTCCTTCCATTATCCAACTATTCTCTTTTAAGAAAATGAGAGACTAAATGAAAAACTTGTTGCTGAATTTAGGAGAAACTGACTTAACAAAAATTAATAATACTGTATTTCGGGGATTCTAATTCGATAATTATTTGGTAAATAATCCTTATGACAATTTTATTCGACTACGTATTAATTGGGATGAAATTAGAATAATTTCAATTATCCCTTGTTTACATAACCCAATTTTGAAATTTTGATTAATGACTCAAGAGACCTTCACTGTCTTATTTGCAATTCCGACTAAATGGAATATTTCCAAAATTTGTATTGCACGTCATCAACTAAACTAATTCCAGCTTTACCAGAAAGTTGAAGTCGTCTGTTCCATTTGTAAACAAGCTATTCTGGTTTATTTATCAATTTTTTAAACCATATTTTTCAAGGTACTTCTTGTAGATATGTTAATCTTCCAATTGTTCTCAATGCAGCAACTGTTCGTTTAATTAATTCGCTAAACCCTGAGTAATTGAGTGACGACTTTAATACTTTGGGTCCAGACAGACCCAACAGACTGCAAATGTTTATACAATTTTCAATTTTTGTAGACAAATTTTAAGGAAGTGGTACGGAATCAACTACCATTTTCATTGGTAATAGCATTTGCAGATCCAAAATGAATTTAGTATTTTTCATACTAAATTCTGTCAAATTTAATACTCCAGCATTTTTTAAAAATTTTTATACGCATAAAGATCCGCAGTCTAGTGATCAATTAGGTGAGTCGCTGTATAAATATTGCCAACTAAATTCGCGACCATTTGTTTCGTACTTTTTTTATCGTATCATTATAACCTCATTCAGTGACCATTCCTTTTGAACTGTATATCATTGGCAGCTCTGAATTTTGCGATTAATTTAATATAAATGACTGTTTGAGAAAATGTGGAGGTCGCGAACTTAGTCGCCAACCATACAATTTTTCTAAACAGTTTTCCGTGGTGGTGTTACGCGGGAAGTTTCAAGCAAATAGTTTCGAGCGAGTCCGGGGTGTATTGTCAATTGGAATGACGCTAGCGCTCGATGGTCGCGTTTGCTTTCGCTTTCACCCGTTTCTCCCGTTTCATGGAGACACATGGAATCCATGACCCTCGCTGTTCAACCCCCGTCATCGTCCGCTCGTCCTGGAGCGCCCTCATGTTCGGACTCAAGACTTTCGACCCGCCACGCCACTCTGCTCCATACCACGCCACGCCACGCCACCATGAAGAAGGGGTTGATGTGGCGCGGCGTTTCGAACGAAACGGGAAAGGGGCCTCGGGATCGATACCGTACGATGTACCCGGTCGTCGGTTGCCTACCCTCCCGCGACTCTGTCCCTTGGCCTCGGACACGTTCAAGGTCGCAGGACGAAACAAAGTTAGGCGAACATTGCACACGCGCAGCCCCGCTGCTCTCCCTCTTTCTCGTTCCATCACCTCCCTCTCGAAGATGGATCCGATGCTACGAGTCGGGAATACTCGTTGCTAAGCGAGCTCCCCTGTGGACCCGGCTGTTGGGGTATTTCAGAGGCTGGGTGCGCGCCACGGACGCTTGGCGAATATCTGAATCAGAAACCAGCATGATTCCGATGCCGCTGTTGTGCCAGCCAAGCTACTGGGTTGTCCCGACAGTTCCTGATTTTTAAGGAATAACCGGCAATTTCAATATACACCTAGTCTCATAATTGATTCGTAATTGAATTCAGTTTTGCTGCCAAGCTGTTAGATCGTTGTATTGAAATGTACCATTTTTACCACGTTTTTATTGGCTCGCTTTCTTGTCTGTCTGTCTGTGTTTGTTTGTCTGTTTGTTTGTTCCGTACAAATTTTGCAATTGATTTTAATTGACAGTAATGTTTACCAAGCACAGCTTTTTTCTAGATATACAGTTACGAGCATTTATGGCTTCCAAAAATTTTCAAAAAATGCTAGAAAATGAAATTCCACAGAATTTAGTAGGATTTCTATTTATTTCGGATCTACTAAGACTACTACCACTGAAAATAACATTTTACACGATTCTACCTCTTTTCGAAAAGCTGTATGATAAATAAACTGCGAAATAAAAATTGTCTGCGTTAAGATGCAGGAGCTACATAGACATTCAATTGTGGTCTAAAGTATCCAACTAGGGTCATTCTAAAATTTCATATAAATTTTCTTAGATACCTTTAAATATATAATTTGTGACTAAATGATCCCAATGTTCTGAAGAGGTTAAAGAAACTTGGCATTTGCAATTGCTTACCATACAAGACGAAGGTTAGTGTATAGAAATTTCGTTGGGGTCGTGAGAGACCCCAGTATACCAGTTAAGGGTTAGGTTAAGGGTTAATAATTTGAATGGGTTGAGAATACCAAAAGAATATTTTCAATTTCTTCGGACGTTTCTATCTTTCATTCGATCTACTCATTTTTTTCATGAATACATAAAATCTGTAATCTAACGATGGATTTTCTACACTTATTATCTGGTGTTGTTAAAATTAATTTTTTATCGATCGAACGTCTATTCAATTTCGCAGTCTATGTCGCAGTCTATATCAAATTCGCAAACGATTTCGCAGTCTATTCAAATTTGTCCATTGCTTTGCACATTCTGCATTGACGTAGTCCCTTACCTATTAAAAATCTTCGCGACTGGGTAAAATTGATTTACGTCAACTCATCAATTCAGCCGATCTAACTCAATTACGTTGTACGTCGCGTTTAATTTACTTTGCAGCGAAGCAGTCATTCAATCTTTCGTGCATCCCTGTTATTTTATATCGCTGCGCATTCTCCTTTGCTTAAGGATGTTCTGGAGGTAATATAAAAACGCAATAAAATTTTTGAAAATTTTACAAGATATAATTCTTACTAAATTGATGCAATTACCAAAGTTTGGGTTCGATTCACTGCACCGTTTAAGAATTATAGCAACTTAAAGTCTGCGCATTTTAACACGTCTTCTTATGGAGAATTCATAAAATTCCACTTCAAACCCTATTTAAACCTTGAAAAAACGCAACCAGAAACTCCAGTTTTTTTTTATATGTAGTAAAATTATGTAATTAATTAGGTTCAAAATTTATTAGAATTCACTAAACAGTTACAGAGCAAAAAAATTATAAACTGTTACAAAACGTCAAATTTATCGTATTGTCTCTTACTAGCATGGAAGCGCGACAAGCATAGACCACTGAATATAGCTACAGAGGGTACAGTATTCGCAAAAGTTTAATGCAAAATATACTCATGAATGGCTTTCATTGCCAATATATTGATGGATTTCGAATTTCTTGTAGTTTCGTCTCCCATTGTACCTCCAGAACATCCTTAAGCGAAATCCGCTGTTAACCGGATAATGGTGTGTTAACATGGCTGATGGAAATGCATGTATATTCGGCGGATCGTAACCGTGTTATCGCATATTCAGTTATTAACTAACTATGTAATGGACAACGAGTTGATCGGTTAGCTTGTAAACGCAACCCGATAGAACTGATCAAACCATTAAAAGTATTCCATTTCGCCATCCTTTACCTTCGTTCACTATCTTACACTCCGTGTAATTTGAAAACAGCAATCTACGGCAGTGTTCGGAACAAAGGATGTGCATTTTAATATCATCTGAATAAAAATGGGTAAAAATATGTTACTTTAATCTCGTCACGTTGTGACAAGTTTATAAATTGTCCACAGTATGTACTAACCTTGGATGGTATTTTAAAGTTAATTTTATTCAGATTGACATATCAAAGAAAATATGAACACGGGAATTCTGCTACGCGTTTGTCCTCGTCTCAAAGACGGTAATTTAACCCTTCTATTGTGTTCGGGTCTATATGACCCGTTCGATTTTCTAAGATAATATAACTTTGTTATTTAGACTTCGATTGCGTACAGACTTTGTTGACTTCCATGTATATTTTCAAATATAGAAAGAATTTTTCATGAAATTTATTATATACGTATGTAATAAAAATTGTTACATTTATTACGTTCGGGTAACTATGACCCGAAATATTAAAGTTATTAGATAGAGTTCGTTGGACTCAATATCGGTAAAGCTTTGTCGGTGATTTCAAATCGTTCCACTACGACAGTGGTTTCGAAGAACAGTGGAAAACGACTAGATTGCAAACGAAACTTGCCTCGAGTGAATTTCTTCAGTCGCCAGCAAGTAATCGCAATCGTTCTAAAATGAGTGAGGACAGTATTCAATATTTTTCTGATTCTACTAATCTTAGTACATCAGAAGCAATAAAAATAGTACAATCGTCGAGACAAGTAGTCAACAAAGTTGCTTGCACAACTCAACAACCAAGTAAAAGGTCAAGATGTAAATATTGTCCACCATCAAACGATAACAAAACAAATATAACATGTATAAAGTGCAAGAAACATATTTGTAAAAAACAGACATATTATTATTGTATTAATTGTAACATATAGAAAATCGCATATTTGATCAGTTTCAAGTTATTATACCTCTTTTGTTTGTTTTAATATTTCTTTAAATAAGTGTCTATTGTATTGTATATTTTATAATAATTGTATTTTACTTTATCCTACAAGAATACAGCTATTATATTATTGTTCATTTTGTAAAATTATACATATACTTAGAGATATTAAATTAGAGAATGATTAACTCAAATGAATTAACACCGATTAAAACTATGCTGAAACATTTAGTTTAAAACAAAAAGTTAGAGTCACCACTACAAATTGCTGCACCATTATTCATAATATTGTTTACATTATTAAATATGTTGGTATTTAATCAATTACTACACATTTCAGTATTGTATCAGGTATTATATCAATTTCATATTATTTCATATTATATCAATAGACTGCGGATCTTTATGCAAAATAAAAAATATTTGCATTGATTGTAGGACACAGAAGCCAAGTAAAAATTGTATTCTTCTTTTAATTATCCTATCAAGCTGAAACTAATACATTAATGTCCTTAAATATTTTTAACATGTCCACTGCATTAAATTGTACGTACTCATTTTTGCCATAAATGCATCAAATCCGCAGTCTATATATCAATGTCGGAAGGAATCCTTGCCTTACAATATCGTGTCTAACTCGAAGATTCTGAACAGATTTTGATGAAAATGTATGTTAATAATTTCTTTTAAACCGAAATAAAATTCTATTTTGCTTTTGTTGATACGCGGCTATTGTAGAACATATAGGCATACAATTTATATCAATTTTCTTTCCTTTTTTAGGAAATTACGATATCTACAGAAAAGTTCTAATCACTGAAACCGTAAAATAAATTGTAGGACAAGCGGTTAATTTTCGAGTTAAAATAGCTCCGACTGCAAAGGTTTAAAATAAGATAAAATATCAATGTCGCCCATTGTTGCCTCTGCAGGTGTTGTTCGGGCACTAAAAGGATCAGCACGAGAATAAATCAAAAAAATATGGCGCCTTCATTTTCTCGTCTATTTACGGACAAAATAGATTCGTCAAGGAAGGAGCCGCATTTATCGTCTTTAAATAATGAATCAACGAATTGGCAAATGTCGAGTGGTTCCCGCTCGGAGAGCAAAGGCGGCACGGCAGAGAGCGTGCAGCAGCGTCGGGCGGTGTCGGCGGTTGCGTTGTAGCTGTTTTCGTGGTCCTCGCCAACGTTGTCTGCAACGGCGTGATCCGGGTCCTGCCTCACTGCGAGCCTGCGTGAGCATTCGAATTCGGAGCCCCGGTCAACAGCCCCGAATTCGCCCCTCTATTCCCCCGGCACCCCTCTACAACCACATTCTCTTGAGCGACTCCCACCCCTTGCGCGTTACTACAAAACCCGAATCCCTTTTGCCGTGGTTCTGCGTCCCCCCGTAACGTCCCCTCATCGCAGTTCCTCTTCCCCCCTTAACGCCTCCACGCCACCGGTGGTTCCTTTGCTACCATTACATGCACGACTCTCCCGCGTCTTCTTTCCTGCCCCGTTCCGCCCGGTTCCCTCCGTACCGTCTCCTTTCCTCTTTCTCTCCGACCCGCCAAGCCAACAGAGAGAATCGTAAATCATCACGCCCCCTCTTTCCTCCGCGACACACCGCGCGTCCAATCGACCAGACTTTGTCCTCTCTTTCTTCCGTCCTCGTTCACAGCGATCCCGTTTCCTTCTCCAACTCGCCCGAACGACTCTCCGACCGGCACACTGTCATTTTGTTTCATTATTTCTTAATCGAGCGGCTCGTTCCTTTCTATTGCTCTTTTTCTTTCTTCTCTCGGCGAACGTGTTACGCATGATCCTTATGCTTAACCCCCCTTTGGGCGTGGCTCTCTTCGGTTACCCACGCGCCGTCGTCGTTCTGCGGCAGGGGACACCGAAACCGCCAGGTGGTACGATCTTGGCCGCTAAACCGCGTCGCGTCGCGTTGGTCATGATCAAGGATTTGGCGCACCTCCACTTGGACTCGGTCGCGATCATTTTTACGCTCGCCGAGCCGGACCACGGCTATTCGAGGCGCGATTCTATACGTGCGTGGCAATTTTCCGCTATTTTCATACGTTCCGGAACGCTCGACGGTAAACAAGATTCTAATTATTCTCGGATGAGACGACTCCGGTACCCTAAATTGGGAAGGTTAGGGTCTGCAAGCTGGGAGTAAATGTAGTGTCTCGGTAAATGTACTGATGCACAGTGATGCCATGTATACTCTTCCTTGGTTTCTCAATTTGTACTATTCGGTTGTGTAATAAATTCCCGCGTTTTTGTACTTTATTTTCTTCCCGCAATTTTGTGTTTTATTAGGGAAAGTGTATATGTATATGCATTCGCAAGTCTTTTTCTTGCTCTACAAACCTATCTGCTTCAATTTTTCGGATTAATTAATTTATTAATCAATTTTCAGGGCTTTTCTTCCGGAAACATAACTTTGTGATAAGTAGACTGCGGATCTTCACATGCAAAATAAAGATTCTCTACATCGATTGCAAGAAATAGAAAATAAATTGAATTTCTTCCCTTAACGATTTCAAAACAGGAGAAATCATATATCGACATCTTTAATTTGAAAAATTTTTTAACAATTCTGAATTTCATCTACTCAATCTTGGGATAAATAAGATCGGCAGTCTAGTAATAAGTCAATATTTTCTAACAAAAATATAATGGTACACCCTGAACCACTGTAACGCAAAAATATATTTATGATGAAGCCTCACAGTTCTGGGGAAACAAAATTCCCAAACATTTATTACAATGTGAGTTTCATGAACGATGACGGCGTTGCTCGCGCGCCTCGTGCGATTTATTGATTATGGATTACCGCGAGAATTATCCATAACAATTGTATTAACAGAAATACCCATCGGCCTGTAACGATGGCCGATGGGAGGCTTGCGAATAAGTTCAGTTGAAATGAAATCCATGTCCATTGTAACAATGGAAATTCCCTAAACAATAAATTCCCTGTTGAAAAGCGCGAGATAAAATGAAATGGCGAGCGATGAGTATTTCAATACGAGAGACGTTAAACATAACCCAGGACCAGCAGAGTCTCGTGAAATTCGCTCTCGAATCGCCCCTGCCTTGAAATCCAGCCAGACAGAGGGTTGGGTGGAGCCGGGTAACGCACGAACGTGAATTTCACGAGCTCGGTTCTCTCCCCTTTTCCTCTCTTCTCCCTTCGCCCGGCGGGATTTCAGGACGAAGTGGGAACGACGGCAATGTTGCGAAGGTCACCTTCCTCTACCACCCTTACGCAGCCTGAAGAAGGGTGGTCATGGTCGAGCGCAGTCTTGAGCGGAGAGAAAGCGACGGAAGCGCCGTGGACGAATAACCAAGATAAGAAGCGAGAGGAATATTCTCTGACAGGCTTTTGTGCAACTTGTAAAATGTAAAAGGTTTGTGCGTATTCTGCGTGGGACGCGCACACCGGAATTATAAAACGAAGTCGTACCTCGCTGCTGAAGAATCACGCCGCACGGGGAGATAAATTGAAAATCATTCTGGTAGAGTCGAAACGGATCGAGAAAGAATTCTCAACACTTTTCCAATGATTCTATTTGAAACACCAGCCATGGAACTGTTTTTGAAAAAAATGTTCTAACAGACAAGTACTTGAAAATATTCAAGAGGAAATACACACAAATATTTTCGAACAGGAACAACAGGAACACATCGTTTGTTCATCAATAGAGTTCTCAATCATTGGTACAAATAAGAAATACTATTTAAGGTGAACTTAGAATATTCTAAAATATTGGAAATATTTTTTCAGCATGCTAAATTCTACATCGAAGGCCTAGGAAAAAATAAAACCATAGAACGATGTTACTAGAATAATTAAATTATTTGTTTGCAACTTTAAGAACTATTTTTGCCAGTACTTTTGTACTAAAAAGGTTAAATATGAGACATTAAGACATTGTAATCACTAGACTGCGGATGTTTATGCATTTATGGAGACATTGGTTGGATGAAATATAAAACAGTAAAAGATTTTAGAAATTCAAGAATGTTGTAATGTTGCTTTTAATGTATTAACAAAGTCGTTAAGGGATGGAATCAATTTTTACGTTATTCCTGCTTCCCACAATCAATGCAAAACGTTTTTATTTTGCATAAAGATCCGCTGTCTAGTAATCACGTAAATTACAACTAGACTGCTAGAATATTACCAAATAAGATAAGTACGATTTTGGTAATACAGCAGTACGATTTAGGATATAGGTGTCCTAAATCGTACTTTTACAATGTCTTCTAAAATTACTCAAATCACTCTTTTAATTTTATTTTATACGTAGAATGTTTATCTAGAAGGTTTCTGCAAAGATCAAAGTATAAATGCGAACAACAATTTTAGTGAAAATGTGTATTGTTTATTAGATATATCAAAAATCCAAAAAGTAGGTAGTACGATTTTGGCAACTCTGCCCTATTGTAGTAAAAATCGCACAAAATAATAAGAAAATTTAATCTTGTTATTTTAAATTTGGTGTCGATTTCTTGTGACTCGACAGCGAACGGTGTTGGAAATTTTGGGAACCGCCAACGAGTCTGTTCTAGCGTGAAAGGACAGTGTCGTCTCTTCGCTGCGAGTGACACGAGCAGAAAAGAAATTTCGAATGCTGTTAGAAATTCGGCGTGTGCCCAGAGTTGCGAACATTTTGCGAAACGGCGACTTCAACAAAGCATGGCACGTGGAGGCTTTGCATTTCCAGAAGACGAACATTAACGTGTAATGTTAATCGAGTACAAATAACACAGGTGAAGGAGACGTCAACGCGTCGTGATTTTCGCTCGAGCAAAGTTTACCCGTGCAACAATAGACGTTCCAGTAAAATTCAATTGAACGACGCGAAAGGTCGGACGGCGTTGCGTTGAGATGGTCTGACTACGTACCGGGTGTTTCCACTTGGCTTTGCGTTGTTAAACGGGGCAGTGCGGGGCACTAGGGAAAGCGGATGATATTTTATTAAAAAGCAAAGCTGCTGGTTATATCAAGCGATGGCGTGTTACACGGATTTTGCTCTTACAAGCGTGGCACTTTACGGTGAACTCGTTGCCTCGAGACTGCATGACGTTGTTTTTTATTGTTCCAGCTCATTGTTTATAAGCAGACTGTGGATCATTTGTTGCAAAATAATTGCTTTTTAAATCAACTGTCAGAAGTTAATGACAATAGACTCTCTCTTTTAATAATTTAATAAATTGAAGAAAATGGAACAATATTCCTGAGTTATAACTTTACAATTTTAATCATTTTTGCCAACTGCATAAAATTCGCAGTCCGATCGGAGTTCTTGAAATATATAATAATTTCGTATAATGTAGATCATGTATCAAGTAAGAACTGAATTTATACTTCTGATCTCTTCAAAATTTCATCAAATATTTAGTAAAGGTCAATTATCAATTACAGATTAATTTTCTTGATCATTTTTGTCCACGAACCAGTTATTGAATCAGAAGAAAACATTATCTATGGGTAATTCTAATAGGTAATATTTTTAAGATCTTGTCTATTTGACATTAAATAGGGATTAGAATATTTTACTATCGACTGGAATAGAAGCGAGGATGTCTAAAATAAAATACATATTATATGTATAAAGCAAAATAATTCATCGTATTAAAATTTTAAAAAAAGCGGACACGTAAATTTTTAATTCAATAAAATTGTAGATTTACGATGTAGTAGTAATCGTGAAAGACTCTGTACTCGTGTATTATTTTCAAAGCTAAATATGTGCCGAATAATCAGAGAACAGTGAAAGTAGACACCCGTGATTGCGAGAAAGAGATTTAGGCGAATTTCGATGGTGGTTTTCTTTTCGGTTGTTAACGAGCCGAGGTAGCAAATTGTATGCTAAATTTGCTGAAATTGTTGCCGAAAACTGCTCCGCCGTATTTTCGGAGAGGAGCGCGTATTTTTGGCAGCCGTGTCAAGTTGGAGATTGCTATACTTATGTCAGACAGCCGTGTATTGTGCGTAACGACCGAGTTTCCTTCAATAGTTCGAACGAACATGGTAATAATGCCAAATGGGTATAATGATTTTCTCCTACATCCTGTCCAGGTGACCGTCTGATTCTTCATTTTTAATTCGTTCGCAGAACACACATTTGTCCTCCCACACACTCTACACACAAAAACTTCATTTCTCATAAAAAAAAACTTCATTTTTCATCAAAGAACCATCTTCTTATGAGCATATAGAATTTCACAGCGTAGGAGTTGCATAAACATTTCTTTCTTCCTTCAACTACATCAATCGGTTGAGAATAATATAAATTCTTTTAATCTTCGTACCGTTTTCCATTTCATCCTCTCATTTTTGTTCTTATTTCATAAAATTCGCAGACTGTTAGCAAAGCCACCAATCAAGGTTTTATATTAACTCTGGCCCACTTAAAATGGAAAATTGATCTGTTTTTTGCTCACAAACTTCTAAGATATGCCAGTAAAATACAAGACACGCGTAAAATTGCGAATATATTAGGTGTACAAATTAATTCGTATAGCTTTCTCACTTAATCGAACCTAACTTTATTTTTATTGTAGATTCAGTTTTTATTCAATCTTTCAACCACGATTTAAGGCATACTTCGCAATTTATTATATTATATTATACACATCACAATCTATTCAATTCGATTTCGATATGATCTATGAGATACAAGAAGATCACAAATGAACAATAACATTTTAAAAACCCTCGCGGTTCACGTTTCACATGGAACCACTTAAAAAATTCTAAAACTGTTTCGAACGTTAGTTGGAATACTAGCAGGATCTAGCGCTCGAGCGCTCGAAGCAACTGATACGGGTCTATCTTTTGCTTCAGTTGCAGTACATCTCTGACTCATTGCGAGACGTGGCTTGATTAAAAATTATCGGGACATATACACGCGGAAATTCGGCGCGAAAGGGCGGAAAGGAACGGTCGGAAGTCCGTATCCGCTTCTACACATCGACAAAAATTCTATTCGGCTCACGTGTCGTGTCTTTACGAGACGCAAGATGAGCGCCGCCATCTTCGCCGGTGCAAAGTTCGTCCGTCAGTCGGCGTCCATTATTGGTTTGCAAATCGAATGCAACACATGGTTTTTTCCTCCTCGACGATTGCGTAATCCGGGACTGAAAATTACGCGAACCGTTTCCACAAAAATCGATCGATTTTTACAAATCTCCGGCAAAAAAAGCCGCCAACACTATTACACGAGAACTTCATACATCGTATTAGGTGTACAAATTAATTCGTGGCACTCGCAGCGAATAAATTATTTTATTTCGTAAGTGTTTTATCCATCAGATTGGAAAATGATTAATTGTACGATGGGGCAAATACATGTACAAAATGATGAGAAGACAAGAATGCATTTTAGTTGTTTGTAAATAATCAGTCAATTTATGAAGAAGGGCTGTAAATTAATTCGTGCAGCTAATATTAATCTAACAACTAGACTGCAGATTTTTATGCAAAATAAAAGCTGTCTAATAAGTTTTTTCTAATAATTTTTTCTTCGCAAATCCTTCTCGTCTACTAATAACAAGATCAAAACTTGTTGTATTGAGAAGTATTGAGAAATCAGGAGTGGAATCCCGGACCCTTGCAATCCTCGCGTACGTATACGTGGTCTAGCGGTGTGTGCACTCACACACAGTCACGCGCGAGCTAGGAGTCTCTGTTCTTAATCTGGCGACCGCGCGAGAGAGGTTCTACTGCATTGTGGAGGAGCGTTTGCGGAATGAAATATCTGATTTTCAAAATAATCACTGTAAAAGTGCTCGTGGTAGGTTAATATGAGCCACTATCGAGATCGCTCATCCTTATTAGCCGACTCTGAAAAATTTGGAAAGCCAGGCTAATAAGCGGTGATTACGTTTATATGGTTCGCCGCGTCGTTCGTATGTGCACGCAATCCAAGCGTGTGTTGCCACGCGAAGGCCACAAGTGTGCCGAAGTATGGACAGCTGTCGGCGGGGGCCAAGAAACTATTAACGACGTTGTCGTTGTGTTCGGTACATTGTTTAGTCAGTTGCATATGTACCCGGCTGCCGGTCGGGCTAATGCCGACTCGATATAACGCTCGAACCACGTAACAAGCCGGTGCGATCGGAATTTTTATCGAAGATTATACGTCTGATTAAGATACAACTGTTATCGAATCCCGTTCGGAACTTTCATCTTTCCTGAAATTGTTTTTATCGCTCGAACCTCCAGACGTGTTTACAGCTTCGAAAATCGCGAGCCTTTCGTTTCCGACACTGGCGGTTCGGCCGTGCAAGTTTGCTGCGATCATTTTTAAATGGGTCACAGGTCAAGGACGAAAGCTGTCCGTCTCTCTGCTGCCGTTTGCCCTTTCAAACTGTCCTATAATATCTCGATTAAAGGAATACCAGGTTTCTTTTTCTGTAATACCGTTTTTATGAATAAGTTCTAATAGATAAATATTCTTTTGTTTTCAATATATAATACAATTTTTCAAGAATTTCTTGAGAACTCTTCTGAAAAAGGACATTCTCTTCTAATCTATAATTATTTATGAAATTAATATCCTGTATTTTATCAGACGTATATCTATCAATCTTTCATTATCTTTACCGTTATGATGAAGATTTATATTATGTGGGTGATTAAAAGATACAAATAAAATATTTATCCACTTCTTATAAATACGCCCGGATCATAAATTTTATCATTTTAATTGAATCTATTAGAATCTTTATTCGAAACCATGAACTCTTGCTATTCGATTATCTGCAAATACATATGTATATTAGAATACTTACTTCTATCTTTATTAGGGCCAGCTTTCAAAGTCATACTTCAGATATTTTTATTATTTTCTATTCAAAATTTAATTTTAGCAGTTTCAGTATCTATGACTAACAAATATCAGAGACAGAAACAGCACGTCGAAGCTGTGTAATATTATAGTAAACTCGTTTTTCTTTACAGAAAATGATACTGACGTAAATTGAGATGAATTGGATGATGTATTATACATCAAACGTCAAGTTGTAGAACTATCAGAATATTACAATGCTGTACAAGAGATTCTACTCAGGCAGACTTTTCACTTTACATTCCGGTAGTAATGTCTGAAAGAATTTTTATTGAAATCGTACAAGATGAGAAACAGCATTTACTCCTCAGATCGTTTTCTTCTACTTGTTACGTACTCTTTCATCGCTGACGACTAAATATTAACACTAGATTTACGGAGCATTAAAAGTGACTATTTTACATTACTTTATAAAAATAACAAGAATGTATCTACTCAAATTTTGTAGCCATTCGTTTTAAAATATATACAGAAAGAAATGAATTTGTTGAATAATTTCTCATGAATGCATCTTTACAATCTCAATAATCGTAAATTAAAAATAACAGAACCCGTCATTTTGACGTGTCCCGTAAACCTAGTGTTAAATGGTAAAATCCAATCCGACGATTTTTTTGTGGAACTTTTGGATAATCCTATATGTAAGTGTAAACTTTTCGTAATGATTTCGGCGCGTAGGTTCGATCCAATTTTGGCTAACAAACAATTTCGCAAATTTTTAAATTATTCTCAACGTTCCGATCCGGATATGGATCCTTTTCAAGAGAAATTGCGTCTGTAAAAAACCATATATTTTAATGTATGTAAACTGAATAGGGTATTAGCTATTATATCACGAGAAATTCCGTGCTTACTGTGTGAAAACAATTTCTTTACATAACTTATAATCAAATTTCAATAAGTTATGTAAAGAAATTGTTTTCACACAGCAAGTACGGAATTTCTCGTGATATAATAGCTAACACCGTATTCAATTAATATAAATACATTAAAATATATAGTTTTTTATAGACGCAATTTCTCTTGAAAAGGATCCATAGCCGAATCGAAACGTTGAGAATAATTTAAAAATTTGCAAAATTGCTTGTTAGTCAAAATTGGATCGAACCTATGCGCCGAAATCGTTATGAAAAATTTATTCAGTAATTTACGATCGACAAAGAAGAATTTCTATATGTACAAACTGCGAGACACAACACACTGCGTATGGATATGCGGTATCGATGAAGTCGACTCCGGTTTGTTACTGAGTTTGCACGTTCGCTGATATCGAACGGTAACTCGATTGCACCGGTTCTCTCGGGTCTGCGGTAAAAATCGAGCACAATTTCGTGGAATTGCATTGGAACCGACACAGAATTTTCGACAGCCGCTGGCTTGGTCCCGGCACAGGGAAATTGCATCCATTAGCAAATTACTCTTACCTACTTTAGCTATTCTTCGGTCATGACGAAGGGAGTGATCGTTATCTATATTGGCCAAGGTAAGAATCATGCTGCCGCGTCTTACGGCAGCCGGACCAATGGGAATACATGCTCCATCGGTGTAATGAGCCTTGCCCTCATTTGTTCCGGACCTGCTACCATAGAATCGGCCCTTTTTAAAAAGAGGCTTCAATGAAAATATCGAGAAATTAACGATATTCAACCTATTGTAATTTCGTAAAAGAACAAACCTACAGCAATAAACTTGGACTCGTTTTAAAGCTTGATGATCTTACTTTTGCTCTCGATTATTCATTCGCGCCTCCGAGACATTTTTACATTATGTAACCAGCAGATGAGAAACCATTTTTCTTCAAAAATGCTATGAATTGAACACTCGGTAAAAACATAACATTTTTTTCGTCAATGATTTTTCCACAGATTTGAATATTGCAGCCTTAAAAATTTATGTACGATTTTTTAAAACTGTTTCGTAAAGCCTTTAAGCCCTTAAGGCGTACTTTATGTCACTGTAAAGTTTCTTGTACTTCTTACATCTTCTATTCAAGATTTATTCGATTTTACAAAATCTTAAGATTCATTCACGAAAACAATTTTCCATTATTTTAGAGACGCATTATTGGTTTCCTGAACGAAAGAGAATCGAAATTCTACATTAATATTTGATACGAAAATAAACGTGATATTTGATATCACTTTTCGTGCAATGATTCGGAACGAACGCTCTAATTAATTTCGGGATTGAACAGTAGCAATCGTTCTAAACACGTGTTCTATAATATACAGACTGATGATAACTCCATCATCAATATGACGATAAGCCGGTATTAACGGAAATACCGTTCCTTCAAATTACTCTCATGATTAGTTTGAAACTATCGGTATTTCTTCGCACAGAGAGTATCTAATCGTTCAATTATGGTTCCCGATAGTTTCGTAAACGCTCGCGATGAGAATAGCTGTCCGGTCTTTATGCGACATCACGTTCAGACATTATCATTACAATTAGGCGGCATCAAAGTGGACCGAGCGTGCAACTCTGTTCAGGCAACAAATTCATTAACGATGGAACTCATTAACTAATGATCCCCTGACGTCTACAGTGCCCACGCTGACGGCCTTCCTCGGGAGATGCTTGCAAACTGATAGGAAACAAGGTTTTCAATTTTGTTCGAGAATCAAGAAAGTTAGTATTAAAATCTAGAACGTTTGATAGCCCTAGTTGCTAACTTATTCTATATTAGGACCTATACGGTCTGTAGCACAATCAATTTCTTATGAGGTTAGATTATTTTTAATTATTTCTAATTTAATTTTATTAGTTGAGAGTTTTTCATTGTTAAAATTTTTTGAGTATCAAGAGGATATTAAGTTCTTGTTTATGGTTTATCCTATTTATATAATATTTATGATTAGTGTATTAATTGAGTTAAATCGAACTCCATTTGATTTAGTAGAGGGTGAATCTGAATTAGTTTCTGGGTTTAATACAGAATATTTTAGAGGATTGTTTGCTTTAATCTTTATGTCTGAGTATTTAAGTATTATTTTTATAAGAGTTTTAATAACAATTATATTTTTAAGGTCTAAATTAATAAGGGGTAAGTTTGTATTGTCTATATTATTTCATATTTTTTTTTGTTATTTGAATTCGTGGGGTATTACCTCGAGTTCGTTATGATGAGTTAACGTATATGTGTTGAAAAAAATTTTTATCTTTATCTTTGATATATGTTTTATTTATTTTAAGAATAAAGGAATTAATTATTTATTTAAATTTAAGTTAATAGATAAATTTATATCTTAAATAATATTTTCAAAATATTTGCTTTATAAGCTTATTAACTTAATAAATTAATTTATCTCATAAATGATTTAAATGATGGATTGATAGATCATGGTGTCGCGTCATCCCTTTCGTGATGTTATTTCTGAACGTGAATTTTCAGTAGGTACAAGATTATCTGTTTCTATTTTCTAGAACGGTTTCCTATTCTCAAATAATTTTTTAATTCGTTCTTATTACGTCTATTTTGAGTCTTAGTCATCGTTCATAATATTAGGTTGGAAACTAAGATCGCGACTTCCACATTTTCTCAAACAAAGTCGTTTAGGGTAAACTGTACTATTGCCGGCACTGCAGTAGTTATTGGCACTTTTGATTTAAACGGCAAATATTAAGAATTCCTGGTATAGAGAATCATTTTATATTGCTTTTTGTTTATATTTCAAAGCAACGTTGTAAGTTTTCATAACAGAGTTCCACATATGATTGTTAGCAACGCTGGGACATCCAGTAAGACCGACGGATGACCACAGTGCAGCGTAAATAGTGTTTTATTGAAATTTTCGTTACGAGTAAGTATACTTTATCGCTTTATAACTTAATTTCGGACTGTACTACAGATGTAATAAGTGGGTATATGTTTAATTATGAAACAAATAGACTGTTTAACGTTTACTTCTTACTGTGCCAATGACTGTACTATTTGTCTGACGATTTGAATATATTTTATAATAAAAGATTTATGACTCGTAAAACTGTTTGATTTTGCTGAAAAATCTCTATTAGCTTATAATAATAGCAAGTTAAGCTCATTTAAACATTTCACAAAAAGATAAAAAGATGTTTACTACGATTTTGGCTTAGGGTGCCAATCATTGTACAGTTTACCTTATATATATTTTTAAGCACGAGTATTTTTGTATCAAATTAATCGCAAATTCAGAGCTTTCTAATGATATACAGTTCAAAAGGAATGGTCACTGAATGAGGTTATAATGAATATAATGAATGACAATAAAAGAATTACGAAACAAAACGTCGCGAATTTAGTTGCCAACCTAATAATTATAAAATATGATCGATGTATGGTGGTGCACGATCATGATAAAGTTAGGGGAACGTCGATAGAGGTCTCGCCGATTCAAGTTTCGCTCGGCGAAAGCTTTCGTTTCAACGAATCCGGCGAAGTCGATTAAATGTGAGCATTTCAAACCTCCGAAACGAATGTCATCGCATGAATGCACGACTTTTACGTAATATTCCCCGTGCGTCGTTATCAGTATTCGACTCACAAATGCCACAATTAAGCGACTAGGTGCTACAAAGTCTATGCGCACTTAGAAATTCTTAGAGTGTTCGAACGAGATTCCTCGAAAGTATTGGGTTGGCAAGAAAGTAATTTCGGTATTTTAAGGTGAAATAGAGTCCAATTCTTTTTATTCAAACTTGAACTTTAATGAATAAGATATTTTCCCTTTTGTTCGACGATCTTTTGCAATAAAGAATAAATAAGAAAATATTTTATTGATTAAAGTTCATAATGAACTTAAATTCTGAACATGAAGTTCAGAAATTAATTTCTTGCCAACCCATTACTAGGACACGGCAGGGTAAAAAATGTCTAGTCTAAGGAGTCCCCGCCCTTTGACGAAAAGAAATCAAAAGGATCCGAAGTACGAGTTAGAGAATTATTATAGATCACTATCAAGCTGTTAGAAGTCCATACCAGTCCTAATCCTGAAGAATTTTATTAGCAATTTTAATTGTTCCTATCTTGAGAAGTACTACAGAAATAATCATAATAAGTTAAGTATTTTCTTAGGAGTTCGAGCATTACCACTCCACAAAAGTAGATTACAATAGAAATCGACGTTCTGGTTTCTATATCTAGGGTCTTCCCCTAGCATCTGTGATTGGGGATCCTCTAATTGGTTCGATTCGAGACACTCGCTCATAAATTCGCCTCATTTGTGTCTTCCAACTCAAGATTGGACCCATTCACCCTTTGCGTTCCTGGATTATCTCCGTCCCTATCTCTAGGTTGTCATAATTGGAGTTCTTCTATTCAGGAAAGCATTGTCAAACCCATTTTGGATTACCGAGCGCTACTGTGAATAAACACAATTCCTATCACGAAAAAGTATGACATTTGCGATGCCCTCTTCACGTTGAAAAATGTATACAGTCATTTTATTGTAAATTTTAATTGCGAACACTGATTTCAACAGACGTTCAGTGCAAGTATTCACTCACTGGAAAGGTCTAAAATATTGTATGATAGGTGCTTGAGTGAAGAAATTCATTCAATAGATTCTCATGAAACTATTTTAATAATTTCAATAATCGTAAAAGAAGATGCCAGAAACAATTTTGACCCGTTCAGTGGTTCTAGTATTAAGTGACAGCACAATTTTCGCACTTTGTATGCATTATTCCATGCGAATTCCGGTCTAGCGACTGCCAGTGTGATAGAATGACAAACGATGACATAGTATCGCGTGAGGAATACATAGTAACAGTCCGTATACATTTCTCATTACAATATCGAATGTTTATGCAGCAATCCATGCTGCGTACGCTGACTTTGTAAACACTGTTCGAACGATGTTCCAGTGACTATTGTTGCGCAACCGACCGCAAATCGACGAAACTGTCCTATCACTCAAAGAATCCGCACTCACGATTTCTAGCATTTAACACGCAAATTCCGCGAACGCCGTTCCTAGGCAATTACGCAAGGACGAACTTGTTGCGCGATGTGAGAATTCTGAGCTCCCGCGTTCCAATATGTCTGCGCGAGACAATGCGGAAACCGTCGAGCACGCGCGACATCCGCCTCTTATCACTTGTGCGATTCTATCCTCTCAGACCAGATCTCCAGACCGCGGATTCCGCGTCTAATAGCGTAGAGAAATAACGACAGGACGAAAAGCGATCTTTCTGACGCGATGACAGAGTGTGCCTTCAAAGTTCAAACGGTTTGACACAGTAGAGCACAGTGACTGACCAAATTATTACAGCTGCTTCCACAAATTGACGAGTTTACATTAAAATAATTTTTGTATGAAAGTATGACTGCACTGAATTTTTAATTTTGTAGAGTACCAGCTTATGAAATATTAAATTGCAAATATAATATTAGAGCCACTTGCACAAATTGACGAGTTTACATTAAAACATTTTTTGTATGGAAGTATGACTGCACTGAATTTTTATTTTTGTCGAGTACCAGCTTATGAAGTATTAAATTGCAAACATTATATTAGAGCCACTTGCACAAATTGACGAGTTTACGTTAAAGCAATTGTGTATGAAAATATCACTGCACTGAATTTTTAATTTTGTAGAGTAGTATGAAGTATTAAATTGCAAATATAATATTAGAGCCACTTGCACAAATTGACGAGTTTACATTCAAACATTTTTTGTATCACTGTACTGAATTTTTATTTTTGTAGAGTACCAGCTTATGGAGTATTAAATTCCAAATATAATATTAGGAACCAGTTGCATAAATGACGAGTTTACATTGAAACAATAATTTTCTATACGACAGTCTAATAATTAAATTTAATGAGGAATCATTGTTATTTTTATAAAGTACTTTACGATGTATTAATGCCAAAAATGACTAGAAGAAATATAAAATTGTGAGAACGTTACATGAACTTAAGAATGGTCTTGTATTATTTTCGATTAAAATTATTAAAAGGAGGAATACATTTTCAATTATCTTCCGTTTCATACAATTACCTGAGGAAGTGGTAATTATCAAACAATAGAATGAGTAAACTATTAACAAACTCAGTGAACGATTGTCAAATTTAGTGATTTATTAATGGATTCGGCAAGAATTAATAGTAAATGATTAGAGAACGATTATAGTAATTTAATGAATTCGCTAGTACGACTGTGTGTTTTGCCGTGAACGATTGCCTTTATTGAATTATTAATAGATTCAGTAAGTCATTATGGAATTAAATAAGTGGTTGGTGAACCGTCAGTAATTTAATGAATTCGCTGGTACGACTGTGTGTTTTATCGTGCAAGTTGCCCTTGGTCTTTGCTAGGCATTCGCAAACGATGATGTAGCAGATGGCGTTCCTCTTTCGAACACGTTAGGAGGTTTCTAATCCTCGTTGCATTCGTGCGTTTCGCATTCAGAGGCGACCTTGATTCTAAATATTTCTAGCTCGCATCTGTGCGTTTAGTTACACTGTTAAGTTCGATCATAACTCAGACTCTATTTCACCTTGGAACAGAACAATAAGTGTTGAGGCGATGCCTTTGTTTCTCGATGACTATAAATAGTAGTTGCATTCGTGCTCGATGGACGAGTTTCCACCCAACAAAACCGAATGGGAAGAATTAACTCGCTTAAGATGCTGCAGCAGCAGACTGATTCGTTTTTGCTCGAGAATCTGCATTCTCTCACAGTTCGTACTATAGCAATCTTTGAGACTGTTGTTTACAGCTGAACGAAGAAGGAGTAATTTTAGATTTCAACCTACCTTAGATTTTATATTTGACAAATATTGAAATTCTAATGGTGTTTTCATGGGAATTTATTGAATATATTTTCTGACTCCAGTATATATTATAGTAATAATCGCACAAAATATAAATAAATTTAATCTTGTTATTTTTATAATTAGACAGCGGATCTTTATGCAAGATAAAAATTTTCCACATGAATTCCAACAAACAAGAGTGACATAGAAATTTATTTTCTCTCTTAATACGTTCAATAGATTGAAAATGATAGAAAAGTATTTTTAAATTCGTCTAATGTTTTTAATGTTTTAAATTACACTTACTGAGTTTTATCATAAATGCCTAAAATCCGCTGTCTATTTATAATACCATACACATCGCTCACATTTGATGGTCGGTAGGTTTACTGTTTTCGAGGCACTGTTTTCGAGAAGATCGACTTTGAAAATTCATCAAATTCGCGCGCTTAGCATTTGTAAGTGGAACCAGATTTAGACCCCACTCTACCTTCCCCTCCGCCGCGGACCGGTCACGTGACGAACAAAATAATCGTAGTCTATACTGGGGCCATAGTCATACTTTTTCTAAGGATAATTCTTTTTTTTCCGAATGTTCCAGTAATGTTCGCACAATCGTGCACGCCAGCAGATCAAAATTTTTAAAATGACTTCCATGGGGCTGCCAAAGACGCCTATAAAATATCATTTATAAAATTATATAAAAAATTTTTCTTGTATTTGAAGACTCAAGATATATGTCAAAAAAAATTACGGACTCAAAAAATGTTTTTCCATTACTTTATCAGTCCCATAAAAATTATTCAAATTTTCGACCGAGAAAGTGTTCCCTTAAAATCCGATTCTCAGGAACGACCGTGCATCAGGTTGTCGGAACGAAATGCTGCGAGGAGCATCGTTGGAAACCATTCAACAGGTGTCTCTGGCATCTCCAACGTAGGATTGAAGAGTTGCCAGAAGTGCTTGCTGTTTCGAAATCGCCCGACGAGCCTCGTAATAATAAAAACTATAGTATTTCGGTAACGACTTCATTGTTTTCGCCGCCTCTCCGAATTCGTTTTCCCGTCTGTTCGCTCCGACTCGCATCGATTGTAACCTGCAAACTGTTCGTTTATAATCGCCGCGGGTCAACAGCATCGCCATGTATCCGCGATATTAATTGAGCGGATACGAAAGCACGCACACAACACGAGAGAAAATTAAAACTTAGAAACCAAGAATAGAGTACGTTAATAATAAACATGTTACGTGTACGAAGACGCTTATCTGTTGGCCCTCGTTCTATTTTCATTTCTACGCGCAAGGTTGGAGAGGCGAGCTTCACCCGATGCGATTGGACAATAAAACGAGAGTTGAACTTGATAACGGTTATCTGACGGCGAACGGTAGTTTTGTACGAATTTTGATGGCTGCTGGCGCCGTTTTTCAGGAGGAATCTCAGCTACGCGAAATTCGCTCAGGAATGTCTACCGTAAATGAATCAGTCTCGGTCGAATCTAATTGTTTATTATCCGGGATTCATCTCCAGTTAAGAGAGAGTGGTAAATAATTATAATCAAATAATGAGCACTTTGCTAGGGATCGAGAAAGTTAAGAAAAAGTAATAAACAATAATAATCAAATAATGAGCATTTTTCTAAGAATCATCTCCGTAGGATTTTCCAGAATCCTTGTAGAAGTTAAGAACAAAATAACAAAGAATAATAATCAAATAACGAGAGAAGAGAAGAACTCTTCTAAGGATTCTCCAGTATTCTTCTAAAGAAAAATAATAAAGAATAATACAATCAAATAACAAGAAATTTCGACTTCTCTTTAGCCTATCAAGTAACTCGTATCAAGTGACGAAGCCACATACAATCAAGAATTTAATTAGACTCTTCTCATTTAACAACAAAAGCATTTTACCTCGTAAAGAAACAGGATACACGAAATGAAACAATTTTACTCGGTACTTAATTTACCGAGAGAAGTTGCGTATGACTCAATCAGATATTACAAAATAGTGTTTAACGCTAAACCTACAAAGAGGGGTCAAATGACCCATTTTAGATATTTTATTTAACAATTATTTAAGATTGTAAAGGTGGTTTCACGGGAATTAATTGAATACATTTTTTGACTCCAGTATACATTATAGTAAAAATCGCACAAAATATAAATTTTAATCTTGTTATTTTTATGATACCATACGCATTAGTCACTTTTGATGGTCGGTAGGTTTAGTGTTAATAAATTAGAAATAGCTATTGAAGTACTTAATAATTATAGGGAGAAAATGTGTTGCAAGTACACAAATATTTATGTTTTCTTTTTGAAAGATGAAGGGAATTTATGTTTTCTTCCTCCGTTGATGATCCAATATTTCACTAAGCGATGCAAAAAACAATAAAAAGCTCGTACAAGGGAAGACTTAATCGCGAACCTAATCGCCTTTGATCTACCTTCTCAATCTACGACGCTATTCGCCCACGGCCCGGTCACGTGACGCGTTCCGTCTTTGTCGTGCATACGTCACACTATCACATGACTAATCCGGTACTGACAGAGAGAGGGAAACTTTTTCTGATCTGGCGACTGTGTCTAGACATCCAGTACACACAATTTAAACAAATCGGCTAATTAATGAGTCCTCCCGTTTCGCTATTACACTTAACACTTATCCAGCCTTATGTTTAATGCATAAACTAACTCTGAATCTATTGACCACTAGACCGTCGGTATGTGTATTTGCAAACCTTTTTTGTCCAATACACAAGAGTCTGCGTAGAAGAAAAATAAATTTTCTCTGTGAACGATTTAATCGCGTCACGTAAAAAATCGAAATGTTACTATATTTGACTCGAACCATTAGAATAACCGGAATATCTGCTCACACTAGAAATGCATAAAGTCTATCGATCACTGTCGATTACATTAGCCTGCGGGATTTCATGCATTCACGATACAAAATATTAAAACATTTGCAACTTCCTGAAACCTTTTACAGCAGAAACGTGATTTGTGCAATTCCTGTTTTTTTTTTTTTCATGAAATAGGATATGTCGACATAATGAGCCGCAGTTTAATTACATTTACGTATAGCAAGAAATAACGTCATCCAATCATATTCACCCGTGATTATATTGCGGATCTCCACACATTTGTGCAAATTGTAATGCAAGAAGTGTTACAACTGTACTTCACAGTTTTTCTGTTTGAGCTTATTAAAACTGTTTACACGGAAACAGTATCTATTCGATCTCGATCTCGATAAATCGTAATTATTAATTGGATTTGGATTTTGGATCTGTATTATTGTATTTATTCAAATTATTCAATCCAACTAATATGTGTGTATGTGTACTAAACGTTCTAGTCTTTATACAACTTTCTGCCAAATGAAAACCTACACTTATTACGGGCAGATTTTTATTACAATTTTTATGGGATCATTATAAAGGGAAATTCTTCATCTTCCAATTTATGATCGTTTGGATCGTGAAATAAATTTTTCAAGCTTTTTTAAGTTAATTTAATGTACGGGTGAAATCATCCCTTAAAAAGATTCAGTATTATCTTTCCCATGAAATATCTCAAGAAGAATGAAAGCTATCTAAAGAAATGTTCGCATAAAAATTGCATCGTTTCATTAGAATGAGAAATAAATTTTAAAGAGCCACTCCTTAAGCAAAAAAGTGACATGAAGACGAGGGATTTTTCTGAACCTATTCTGAAGGTTAGAAAATTTCTAATTCTTTTTTAAGGAATAATTATTGAAATTTTACTACTTGCCACTAAGAATATTCATAAACTTTTATAACAAAACAGAAGGAGGTAGTAAGTTAACTGTTGTCTCTAATTATTTACAATTGAAATATCAGTTAATTTACACATGTAATTAAAAAATTTGATATTAATTATTATATATTGGACTACAGTTTACTGATATTTTACTAAAAGAAACAATGACTCATGTAACAAAATATTGTTAACACTAAACCTACCGACCATCAAAAGTGACTAATGTGTATGGTATTATAAAAATAACAAGATTGGATTTATTTATATTTTGTGCGATGTTTACTATAATATATACTGGAGTCAAAAAATGTATTCAATCAATTCCCATGAAAACATCTTTACAATCTCCATAATTGTCAAATAAAAGTAAGTTTAGTGTTAAAATTGTATTTTCTTTAAAAGCGTTTTGTAGAATTGTGTACAGAAAGGATTTGTTTGAATTCGTAAAGTTAACCCTCAGAACTCGAATGGTGAATCTGGAGGCGCCACTAAAAATTGCTGTACCATTATTCAAAATATTGTTTACATTATTAACTATCGGTATCTAATCAATTACATTTAGGTATTGTATGAGGTATTATACCAATCTCATATGCATAAAATTTAAAAAATTATAGGGAATGGAAATATTGTAGGTCGGAAAAAATTTTTACTTCTAGAGTTAAAATACCTCCGAGTGCAAAGGGTTAACGTGTTCTAAGGTTAATGTTAAATCAAAACCTCACGCAGTTGATGCAGGCAATTTTTATTTCGCACGAAGGTCCGCAGTCTTACAAGGATTTGTTAATAGACACTGTCGACGATGTTGATAGTCTTTCTGTCAGTGGTTATTACGGGTCAGAGAAGACCCAACGTCGGCTAGACGTATATAATATATAAATTAGCCACAGCTTCAGGAAGCTCGGATTGAACGAATTGCTCGTTTGCCTCTGGGTAGAAGGCAGCTTCGCGACACACCTTGAAATCAAAGAGCAATATGCGAAGGCCGTTTGATCAACGAGGGGAAGTCGAAATATTAGTAGTGCCGGTTGAGACCGTCAGCATTTTAGTCGCAGCATCAGCGAACGAATTGCAGCACGAGATCGCGTCAGCGTCACTGAAATGCTTCGCGGTATCGTGAGAAACATATGATCAGAATGGTATCGTTGCCCGTGAACGAACTCGATTTTGATGTTCCCGACCCGATCGGCTCGATTACGACTACACTGCGGATGTTTATGCACTTTTCAATTTTTGTAGCCAAGTGAAATCATATGAAATCTTGTTTTCAGTGGTATACTCGTCTTTGTAGATCTGAAGTAAATAAAAAAAAACTTTTTAAAGACCATGCTTGTATTAAAACGCACTAAAAAGGAGAAAATAATTTTGTTTCCTGTTTCTCCATAAAATACCGAATCCAGTTATATTTTCCAATAATATTTCTGCCCAAAATTTTAAACAATTAGTTCAAAATTTCTTCTGTTATAAAACTGGTGTCGGAATAGATAGAAAAATTTAATATAAATTTAAATAAAATCATGACATTATTGACTATAAATAAAAGCGTCGAGCGTCCACGAAGATTACGTCAATGTAGTTTAGCACTCCACGCTTTTATTTATAGTCATGAATGTCATGACTTTATTTAAATTTATATGAAATTTTCCTATCTATTCCGAAATTGGTTTTGTAACAGAAGAAATTATGAACTAATTGCTTGAAATTTTGGGGAGAAATATTATTAATCATTTAACTGGATTCGGTATTTTATGGAGAACCAGGGAAAAAATTATTTCCTCCTTTTTAGTGCATTTTAATATAAGCGTGGTTTTTAGAAAGTTCTTTTTTTTATATATTTTATTTTCTACTTTTTAGTCTTTACATATCTTGTAATCGAAAATATTGTGTCATGATTAGATAATTTATTATCCCGCTTTTTTGTCTTGCTTTTTCCAGTAGTCTTTTCCGTTGCGTAGCAGTTTCAGTCTTAGTCTTTCGTCCGTCAGTTAATTTATTTGTTTGTTTTTGTTTGTTTACTTTCATTTTTGATCCCGCGAGTATGGCGCGCAAATATTGTCATCGGAAGCAAGTGTGTATACAAAATTTCAGCAAGATTGGACTATGGGAAATGGTTTAACCCTTTGCAGTCGGTTGTCCCCTCTGAGGCACCACCAAAAATTGCTGTACCATTATTCAAAATATTGTTTACATTAACCCTTTGCACTCGGAGCTATTCTAACTCGAAAATGAAACATTTCTTCCGACCTAGAATAATTCCATTCTATGTAATTTTTTTCATTTCATGAATATGAAATTGATATAACACCTCATACAATACTTGAATGTTTAGTAATTGATTAGCTACCAAGATATTTAATACTCTAAACAATATTTTGAATAATGGTGTCGCAATTTCTAGTGGTGACTCTCACTCACCACTCGAGTTCTAAGGGTTAATAAATATATCAGTATCTAATTAATCACTAAACATTTAGATATGGTGTGAGGTATTATAGCAATTTCATATCCATAAAATTTTCATATCCATAAAATTTCAAAAATCATAGGGAATGGAAATATTCTAGATCAGAAGAAATGTTTAATTTTCCAGTTAAAATAGCTCCGGGTGCAAAGGGTTAAAATTCGATTACAAGATTTGACGCATACAACAACAACACGGCAAGTTAATATAAGCGTGGTAATAAAAATCGTACTAAATTCTGTGGAATTTGATATTCTAGCATTTTTTAAACATTTTTAGAAGCCATAAATGCATAAAGATCCGCAGTCTAATGACATTTTATTTGAACCCTTGCTCTTGGAACTAGATGTCGGAATATAATGCTGAAACAGACGAGCGTAATTCTTGGCTAATAAATAGATATTATACTATAACAAGTTTGTTGATATTAACTAGACCTTTATGGAAATTCTCTCATATTCGTGAATTATTTTATAAACATCCTATTGCAACGTATCTGAACATAAATTGGACCTTCGATAACGTTGTATCCATTCAATTTAAAACAAGTTTGAAGTTTCTTGATTTCTTGATTTCTTGAAGTCATCTTGTATTTTGCAAACTTGCACATACCATAAATGCATAAAAATCCGCAATCTTCATCAAATTATTAGAACCACAATACGACAAATATATTTTGTAACCACATGATGGATAACTCTATCATTCACAGTTCTGCTAAATTGCAAAATTTTGTGCTCACCTTAGATTTGTTGCACCACTTTGCAATCGTAAAAATAAGATTTCCACGAAAATGTTAGATTAGTTAGGCTAGTGGTGGATCTTTGGAAGTTTTAGCCTCAAGACGTGTCGAGACTCTGAAACCTGTCTAGAGATAGTCTCGAAAATTTCCAAGATAGCGTCGAGTGTTTCCAAGACCCATCATTACCGAACGCTGTTTCGACAACGCTGTTTGTCTTGGCAAATTTTGCAACGCTTCAGCTACGTTGTTGCGAGACCACCGTCATTTTGCTACAATGCGACATATCGCGGTGACAGCCGCGATAGCATTTGCGTGAACCATTAATAACCACTAGACCGCGGACTGTATGCATTTATGACAAAAATGAGTAGGTGTAATTTGAAATAGCAAAGATATTAGAAAAATTTAAACGAACTATTATATTATTTTCAACCTACAAAACATAATAGGGAAGAAAATAAATTTCTATTTCGCTCCAGTTTGTTGCAATTCAGGTGAGAAATTTTGTGGCAACTTAGATTGGCAAGTTAAGCATTAGAATATAGCTTGTTATTTAATTTGGAATTCTTAATGAACATGATGTCTTGTATTTTTTGTTATATTTGTCACTAATAATCACACTATCGAGTTTAAAACAGTGGAAAAATGAAAAGCATTTAGGATCGTCGATATATTATTTTCAACCTATTAAAATGATTCATGTAAGAAAGAAATATTTGGTTTTTGTTTCGGTACAGACCGATACGGACAATTTCTATTTCGCAAAAATATTCGATCGCTTGTATTATAAGTAGACTGCAGATTTTTGTGCCAAATAAGAATTGTCTTCTTTAACTGCAGGACACAGAATGAGCTAAAAGTATAATGCAGAGATTTTTAGATTCTTCAAATGTTTTCACAATTTTGTATTTCGTCTAATGTAAATTTACGAGATTATTGTACAGTATTTTATCCATAAATGTCCCAAAAGTCTGGCCTGTAAATGTCCCATATCTATCCCCACTACTGCGGGGTATACCCCCTTGAGGGGCCGTGAAACTCGAGAGGCCTCGGACGCCGAGAAGTATGATGTCATGCGGCTCGAGTATATCGGTGAGATCACACTAATCCGAATTTCTAACTTCTTTATTTTTCATTATTTTTTTATGGGACTTCGAAAAACGTATTCGTGGCATTTTTCTAATGCAAAATCATACCAAACATGATATAATTCCGATGATATTTACTCGTAATAGGCGATTAAAGTAAATATCATTTACAAGTAAATATCATCGGAATTATATCATATTTGAAATGCCACGAATACGTTTTTCGAAGTCCCATAAAAAAATAATGAAAAATAAAGAAGTTAGAAATTCAGATTGGTTATGTATACACTTCTCGGCGACCGAGCTTCTCGAGCTCGGCTGTCCTTATCTACGTTCGGCAAAAGTCAAAGAATACTATCCCTGGCGCATAAATGTCCCTCGGCAGACCCGTGCTGGGGACTTATATCGATAAAACACCGTAATTGGAAAAGAACACATTCCTAGTTATTGTAATACAATTTAAAACAAGTGATAATAATGAAAATTGACGTTCAACACGAAAACTCTGTGTAAGTCAATATTTGTCTGCTTGGTTAACACGTTAAGCGCCACGCCGAATTTGCGTGCCTTTCCGTTCAGGCCACAGTTACCGTCAGGCGGGCCCTGCCGGTCCGTAGGGACCGACGTGGCCTGAACGGAAAGTCTAGCGTCGGTCCCTAGGGACCAACGTGGCGCTTAACGTGTTAAATACTCGTGTCTCAAGGATTTAATCGTCGTTGAATAATTCTAATATAATTTTAGCGTGACTTGCATAAACCAACGCAACATCCTTCGACATTATTATAGAACTACCTCGACTTGCATGATTTTTGCACTAAACGGCTCACGCGTATTTGAAATGCATTGAAAGTAAAATGATATTGCAATACTGAGAAATGCGATCAGAACAGTAACAAAAAATGAGATCATTTGAAATGCATTGAAAATAATACGGTATTGCAATACTGAGAAATGCGATCGAAACAACAAAAAAAAATGAGATCGTTTTCAATGTCATGTTTGAAATACAAAGTTTCCGTCAACCAGTAAATTACCAGCCGCACAGACATAATTAGCTTCCGTTCTACAGGGAATTGCAGCTTTTGCGTTTCCACAGATCATGATATGACACATTAATTGCTCTCTAAACGGATGGTTAAAAAGCAATAAATACTCCGATACACCGAATGAAAAAGTGAACATTGGCATTCTGATCTGAAATCGTATCGATCATGAAACGGAGAATTGCAGATCTTTCCGATCAAACTCTGATACTCCCTTTTCAATTTCGAGAGCAAACGTGCAACGGAACAAACAGTTATAACATACTCATAGTTATAACAAAGCTCGAAATAAAGCTTGATATTTCTGTCTGGCTCGGCCGATCGAAGCGAAAATACGATCGACGAATAATGCGCTGTTAAATTCCCTTATCTCGAGCACCGATGCTCATTAGTCACCGATAAAGACCTGCGGCAATCACCGGCGATAAAAAACATTATTTTAATCCAGGAAATGTTTTGTGCAACTCGTCGATGTTCTCGTCGAAATGTTTCTACTACCCCCCGGATAAATTATTCGATCGAACAACTCGAGTGTCTATCATTGTAATTATTTACAACGTGGACAATATTTCCATGAACGGATAAAGATAAATGAAATGATGAAAGTCGTCGAATATAAAGAGAAAATACAAATATATAATGTTTGCTTTTTCATACAGAAATCAGTTTGGACTCTGACACAGGGGTTTAATTATTTCCATTTTTTTTAACAACGTCTATCTTTATCGTTAGAAGTATTAAAAAGAGTTCGAACGCTTCGTCATCCTACTTAAATTTCTGTCAGAATGGGGAAAAAATTTTATTTAAATAAAAATTTCAAATAAAGTGGGTTTAGAATCCACTTGGAAAAAACCAACTTTATTCGAAATTTTTATCTATGGTAAATAAAATTTTTGCCCAACTCTGATTTCATTATATAATTTTCATATGGAGGTGGTTTCTTATTTTATACTTGGTAAAAAGGTAGACGGCCTTTTATTCATATTTTTCTGAAACATCATCAACTCTTGCACTGTGCTTGTATTTAATATACGCTCTAATCAATTCTACAATCTACGATCTACAATTTGAACGAATATTTTCTGTCGGAGACAGTACTAGGCGTGGAAACAATATTTTGTCGGAATTCTTACTGAGAAATAATTACAGGAGCTTGTTTATCGAAATATTTCACCGGTATTATTCATGAGCTCAGGCTATCTTCGTAGCATCTGTGCATAACTTACGATACAAGTTCGATGCTGAGTTAATAAATTCATAACATGGTCAACTGATTTAAAACAATGGCGTTGCAGAAAATCAAGGAAATAGTAATTGAATGAAGTCATGATTCAAGAGAAGGCCACTGCGTCGTTTTACCTACCGAGGTAGTAAATTACCATTTTTGTTCTAGTTCGCCGATGAAATTCACAAAATTATCCAGAAGATTTCGACGCGTATCTATTATTTCTCTTTGCATGAATTGATTCCTCGTGTCATTCCAAATACAGTGACTCCCGCTAATATTCGGACGCTTTTAACACTAGGTTTACGGAGCTCTAGAAATAACTATTTCACATTATTTTAGAAACATAACAAGTATGTGTCTATCCAAATTTTTAGCCATTTTTCCAATAATACATACCCCAAGAAATAAATTTGGCAAATAATTCCTCAGGGAAGCATCTTTACAATATTAATAATCGCAAATTAAGAATATTAGAACCCTAGTGTTAAAAAGACAACATTTTTAATATTAAACCATACGATTTGAAATTTTTTGGGAAGTTATAACAATTGATTTACTGCACAACGTGACTATAAATATTTGATTGATTGAAGGTTCCATTAAAAAGTGTTTGGCCACGTACCATAGATTTTTCAAAATTATGCAATAATCACCGGTCGGCAATGTGTTAATATGTTTAGCAGGTTGAAAATAATATAACAGTATTTTATACGTATGCATTTTTGTTATAAATGCATGAAATCTGCTGTCTAATAATTATACAAGGTGTTTATATACATAAATGATAGGAAACTAACTACTGTACAATACACATGCAACTATAGATGCGTGTGTGGATAGAAATAAATCTCCATCGAAGTTTCAGAAATAAAAGAAAATTGTAAACAGCAGGGAAACATTTTTGATTCAACCATCTAAATGGAATCTATGAAGTTAATTGAAAAGAGCTCTACACACCCAATAGAGACGCGCCGATTCCATCCAAGCGCCGCACTTTTTAAAAGCTTTTCCGGACGAGCGTGCACGAAGACTCGTGTACGTAATTTAGTCATTTTTTTTTTTCGTTCGTTTCATTAGAGCCGGTCAACCTGGCGCGCCTAATGCGACGCGTTGCCACACGTGCAACCATTTTTCGGGGTTATTACCCCCGTGGGGCAAGCAGACACACGCGTGTCCGACGCTTCCTCGACTTGCGTGTGTTTTCCATGCGTGCTTATCCCTCCGTAACCTATCGTTAACGTGCGTAATATTTTTTTTTCCTTGGAACTTGCACTTTCATGTTTTATTTACTGGATTGATAGGAGAGTGCATACATGCTTCGGGACAGAAATGTCACTTGCATTGTGCACAGACCTTCAGTGACAGAACCGTTTTTGTTGTTAATTACTTCATTTAATTATGAACTTTTTGTCGATATATTTGTGACATTTTTCTGATCGTCGATTTTCTAAATCTTGATCAATAAATCTTGTACAATAAATCTTCTTGTATATTATAGATTGAAATTTTTACATGCGAAATTAACGAATTCGGATGTTATCGGTTCGGATAATCGAGGTGCTGCTGAATCTTCAATTGAACAAGCAAATCTGTGGTTGTCAGGAAGAACGCCGCATGTCACGTAATTTCACTCTTCGAGATATTTAAAGTTTAAAGTTTTGATCACTAATGCTTTGATATAGAACATCGGTTGAATTGCATTGTTTTTTTCAGCCTTCCGAATTCATTTTCGTGACTTTTTTCTGGTAGATATATAAATTCTATACTATAGAGCTCAATTAATGTATAAACTCAAATGTTTTGAAACTGTGGCATGCTGTTTCCTTGCAACCTAGGAAGCTTCTCAAAATAGAAATATGATTCTGATTATATCGTGTTCGGTATAATTTTAATCAGAGAAATGTCAGAAATATATTGGTAAATGTTTGATAAAAAAAGAAAGTAATTGAAAAAGAGTTTTGTCGAATATCGCGCCCATTTCTGTCACATACACCGAGACATTAGTGTAATTCTAGTTCTTAAATAATAAATAATTATACACGTGTTTCATTTCATTACTTGAGACTTCATGAATTAAGAGTGTAGACTTGTTTCCAGGATTGCAAGGGTGCGGGATGCGCCTTCTCATTTCCCGATAATGCAAAAGATGTTATTCGGCAGCGTAATTTGCATTATTTGGAAGCATACAGCTACACATCTAGCTATTTTCATAAAGCTGTGACAGCTACATGCTGCTGAATAATGCAAATTACGCCTCGTGGACGTAAAACTAGGTCTTTTCACGGCGATCGCGGCCTAGATTGATCTTTTATTTAGCGCTTTGGAAACCCCTATCTTTGCATTATCGAGAAATGAGAAGACGCATGCTGCACCCTTGCAATCCTGTAAAGGAGTCTATACCCTTAAATGATTGAAAAAATAAAGCAACAACTCCGTAGAATTTTTTAATGTATGCATTGACAAGTAGGAGGTAGATAGCGGATGTTCATGCAAGTTATAAATTTTTATGTCCTGTAGATAATAGCTTCGATAGTAGTATCACTTTATTGTTCTCCTCAGAGTTACAATTCTTACCACTCACGATCCTCTTCTACCTTTTTCCGCCTTACATATTGTGTATTTTTTACTTTCAATACAATTCAATTATTAATCCATTGTTCTCGACGATTTGAAGGGACAACTCTTTTAAAAAAGAAAAGCGAAAGTGAAAACAAATAGTAAAAGCTTATATTCATATACAATTACTCCTAACTTCAATATTGCATGATATTGTACTCGTATGTACTCAATATGTACTCGTCAATTCCCCTGAAATGGATTACACAGATTTTATCGACAGTGTTTTGAACGACAGAAATATATCGATTTCAAGATCAACCGATACCAGTGTTAATCGACAACAGCATTCAATATTGTAGTCTATTTTCTGAAGGAAGAGATCTAATCACCTGTCATAACTAGATTGCGAGTTTATACGGGACGTAATTAATTTCTATTCTCAACAACTATTATCAAGATTATCAGGAGCAACTACTGTGAACATAGAATTTGATCTTTTAAAAAAGAAGTGTAACTAAAATGATTGAAAATGCAGAAATATATAACACAGCAGAAAATTGGAAAATCGGAATTTCTACAAATAGATTACTAGACCGCGGATCTTCATGCATTTACGGCTTCTAAGAATTTTCAAAAAACGATAGAATACAAAATTCGATAGAATTTAGTACAATTTTTACTTATTTCAGATCTGCAAAGGCTACTACTGTTGGAAATAAGATTCTATTTTATTCCACTTTCTTAAAATTCGTCTACAAAAATTAAAAATTCCATGAACATCCGGAGTCTATAGATTACAATTATAACAATTGTAACTGCTAGTACACTACAGTTGTAACTATTTAATAGTGAACCATTCAGTTATTAACCCATAATATGAACGGTCGCTCAATTACCGAAACCGAAAAACGACCATACTCGGCAAAACGTAAGGATTGGTTCTTATCGCGAACGTCATAAGAAGTATATCAGATCTGTAACAATGGCTACTAAGCGAAAGTACAAGATAGGCAGCACATAGTGGGGGACATGCTGTAAGTGGGAGGTCTCATACTAATTGATTGCCCCGTTAACTGTGTGCACTTCGATGCTTGCATACGTTATCAGCATCGAGGCTCTACTGTGGAGCACAGGTTAACGCGTTGATTCTCTTGTCTCAGATTTAAACATTCATTTCTGCGCTGACATATCCGTGGTTGTCAGGAAAAACGCCGCATGTCACAATTTCAAACAGTTTGAGTTTATGCATCAATTGAACTTTATAGTGTGTATAGGATTTACGTAGTTACCAGAAAAAAAATCATGGAAATAAATTCGAATGACTCAAACAAATAATGCAATTTAACCGATGTCCTATGTTCAAAGCATTAGTAATCAAAACTTTAAACGGCAATATCTCGAAAATGAAAACATGTGACATGCGGCGTTCTTCTAGGGTGCGGGATTCGCGTTCTCATTTCTCGATAATACAAACACGGGGTTTCTCAGTAATCAAAAACGCTAGATAAAAGATCGATCTAGCTCGCTATCCCCCTCAAAAGTCCTATTTCTTCGTTTACGAGGCGTAATTTGCATTATTCGGCAGCAGGTAGCTATGAGAATAGCTACTAAAGCAGAGTGGACATATTTAAAAAATTTAAGAACATCAATAACTTAAAATTATTAACAAAATGATTAAAGGGAGAAATAAAATTTTGATATAGCTTCTGCGTTTTAGAATCGACGCAAACATTTTTCATTTTGCATCAACGCAAGTCCGCAGTCTAGCAATAACAAATGTTAGTCACTGTAAATTGTAATATTAATAAATTGACGTTGGTATTCATTTTATATTCGTTAACTTCAACGTGTTAAGTAAGAATTTTTTTCTGTGAAATTTGAATGAAATTCTTCCCTCCTGATATCAATGTTTGGGCACCGAAGTGGATGCAGGCAAGTAATAAATATATCTTCCTCAAAAGTCCTATTTTTTCTTTCACGTGGCATAATTTAAATTATTCGGCAGCATGTAGCTATGAAAAAATACGACTTTTGAGGGCGATAGCGCCCTAGATCGATCTTTTATCTAGCGTTTTTGACTACTGTAAGACCCCATCGTTGTATTATCGAGAAATGAGAATGCGAATCCCGCCCCTTTGCAAACCTGGAAACAAGTCTACCGCCTTAAGGATGTTCTGGAGGTACAATGGGAGACGAAACTACAAGAAATTCGAAATCCATCAATATATTGGCAATGAAAGCCATTCATGAGTATATTTTGCATTAAACTTTTGCGAATACTGTACCCTCTGTAGCTATATTCAGTAGTCTATGCTTGTCGCGCTTCCATGCTAGTGAGAAACAACACGATAAATTTGACGTTTTGTAACAGTTTATAATTTTTTTTGCTCTGTAACTGTTTAGTGAATCCTAATAAATTTTGAACATAATTAATTACATAATTTTTACTACATATAAAAAAAACTGGAGTTTCTAGTTGCGTTTTTTCAAGGTTTAAATAGGGTTTGAAGTGGAATTTTATGAATTCTCCATAAGGAGACGTGTTAAAATGCGCAAACTTTAAGTTGCTATAATTCTTAAACGGTGCAGTGAATCGAACCCAAACTTTGGTAATTGCATCAATTTAGTAAGAATTATATCTTGTCAAATTTTCAAAAATTTTATTGCGTTTTTATATTACCTCCAGAACATCCTTAATACTGTTTCCATGTTTCTCATCCGCATCCCAGTGCCAACAGGCCGAATCAAGGGACCGATCTATCGTGAAACGCGCGTTTGTTTTCGCGAGGATGCGGCTGGTTCGCGCGCATTTCCACGCGATTACGCGTCTCGCAAAAATTCTTACGGCAACGAGAGAAATAATAATTCAAGGCTATCGTCTTTCCGGCGTTATCTGCACGAAACCGAGGAACTTTCCACGAGCGGTGCTGTGTATCGCGTTCTCGCCTGCGGAACACGGCTCCGTTCTCTATCGTGCAACTTTCCAGACGGTGCAATGGGTGCAACCGTGCCGACGTGCAACGGAAGGGAAAAAAGTTGAAAAAAGCGAGAAATAGCATTCGGTAACCTTCGATACGTCGGCCTGTGCCTTCCTCCATTCTGCGTCGCAATCGATACACCTGGTGAGCAGGCTATGATCGCGACGGGACGAGCAAAATACAAACGGAAAATCTGTTTACGACGAATTCGCCGGAAATCCGTTTGAATCAGAGAAAATGGAATTTTAATCTGCAATTTTTGTTGGGAAAACTTTCTTGAACCTGTTGCCGCATAACACCCAATCAGACTCTGGATAAAGAGTTCAAATAAAATTTGTTGACAGTCGCGCGAATTTTCTGTGTTTCATATTTTAACCTTGCTTCGCTCGTAGAAGCTTTAGTAATAACTAGATTGCGGATTTGATGCATTTATAACAAAAATTGATACTTACAATTTAAAGCAGTGGACATATTTTTGAAAATTTGAGATCAAAAATTTATGCATTTATAGTGAACATCGATAGGTACAATTTAAAGCAGTGGACATATTTAAACAATTTAAGAACATCAGTCAATTAAAATTATTAACAAAATAATTAAAAGAAGAAAGAAATTTTGATACAGCTTCTATGTTTTAGAATCGACGCAAATATTTTTCGTTTTGCCTCAACATCCGCAGTCTAGTAATAACAAATGTTAGTCACTGTAAATTGTAATATTAATAAATAGACGTTGGTATTCATTTCATATTTGTTATGGTAGGTAGAATTTAAAGCAGTGGACATATTTAAACAATTTAAGAACATCAATCAATTAAAATTATTAACAAAATAATTAAAAGAAGAAAGAAATTTTGATACAGCTTCTGTGTTTTAGAATCGACGCAAACATTTTTCATTTTGCATCAACATCCGCAGTCTAATAATAACAAATGTTAGTCACTGTAAATTGTAATATTAATAAATTGACGTTGGTTGGTTATATTCCTTAACTTCAACGTGTTAAGTAAGAATTTCTTTCTGTGAAATTTTAATAAAATTCTTTCCTCCTGATATCAATGTTTAGGCACCGAAATGGATGCAGGCAAGTAATAAATATAAATTTTCTTTTTACTCTATTGGGTTGGCAAGAAAATACTTTCGGTATTTTAAGCTGAACTAGAGTCCAATTTTTTAATTCAAGCAATGCACTTTAATGAATATATTTTCCCTTTTGTTCGACGATCTTTTGTAAGAAAGAATAAAAGAGAAAATATTTTATTGATTAAAGTTCATCGTTCGAATAAAGAAATTCGGTTTTATTTCACCTTAATATACGGAAACTACTTTCTTGCCAACCCAATAATTGTTATTTCAGATATGCTCTAATCGACTGTACATAAAATTGTATAGGCAGGGTTTAAATATTGTAAAAGAAATGGGAGGGCATTTTCAATATTTTATAGAGTGGCAGTTGTGAATTAGCATGATAAACGTCGTCCAGATTGGACAGGCAGGTGACGGCATTTGCTGATCACACGTTGAGCGCCAAGGACGTTTGATTTAACACCCTGCGACTTCTCTGTATAAATGGGGATGTTAGTGCGCGTTCGACAGAAAATAGGCTATCGCATTGTTGCATGTAAATGGTAGTGACAGCGTCGACTATCCATGAGCTCCTATACAGAGGTTTCAATAGTGTCCCTACAAATCAGTTCAAAGTGCGCCTCAATATCTTCTAGTTGTTTTTTTTTAAATGTTGAAACCATTTCTTTTGTAACAGCCCCAAATACAGTGACCCGAATTAATACCCGGACGCTCTCAAGAAGCCGATAACATTTTTAATATTATACTGTACGATTTGAACTTTTTTGGGAAGCTAGAGCAATTAGTTTATTACAGAATGTGAAAAGAAATCTTTTCATAAATTGCAATAGATCGGAATTAGTAGAAAAAATATTAAAGTTGCATCTTACAGCTTTTTTATGTGGGCCTATATCGAAAATTTAAAAAATACGTTTATAGATGGTAAAAATTGCAGATTTTCATGATCTTTCGGCCTCCAACTGCATAAATCTAAGATTCTTACATCTTTCGATGAAACTTTCACGGTGCATATAATTGACACAGATCAACAAAACGTGTTTTTTAAATTTTCAATATAGGCCCACATAAAAAGGGTGTAAAATGCAATTTTTAGTATTTTCTCTGCAATTCCGACAACTTGCAATTTTTTCCAAAAAGTTTAGTCACGTTGTGCAGCAAATCAATTGTTCTAGCTTCCTCCAAAATATCTAATAGTGTGGTCCAATATTAAAAATGATGTCTTTTTAAAACTGTCCGAATATTAGTGGGCGTTACTGTATGTATAATGAACGCGCGGAAAGTGTGAAAAACTGTGTTCCATGAACAAATCATTGAATGTACAACGAGCGAGCATAATGCGTTTTGTTTCCTGTGTAGTTCAACCGGAATTCCTGATAAATGTAAGATCATAAGAGCTCTTATCGGTTTTCTTTTTCTCCGAAGTAAATACTAATAATAGTTATGATAGGTGACTCTGCAACGACATTGAAATCGAGGTACGTTACAGGCAAACAAACAGCTTATCAGTTTCTATCTAACGATGATTTCACAGCACTAAGTTGCGAATAAACGCTAAACAAATAAACACTAACGCCTTGGTAAACAACGGTTTAAAAATGCGCATTCGTATGACCTTTTCTTCTAATTTCGTCACGGAACAGCATGTGAAACGAAAATACTAAAAACGTCAAAATCACATATTTTTTGAACTACAGATTTTTCAGAAAAATTTGGACTTAAAAAACAATAGGAAATTCACGTTTTTATTATTAACCTGTCAACAGTTTCGCTTCGTTTTCAGAACGTGCAGTTGTGTGCTTAATTGTTTTCGTGCTTTTTTCATACTTCACTCTCGTCAATTTCGTTTAATGGCAAATGCAATTGTTTTTACGACTATTCTCGACAGAAACAGTTAACAGATTAAACACAAACATCCGCTCAATGTACAGGGTGTGCAAAAAGTAATGGTCATCCGTCCTAGAGGTGAATCTACACGTCCGGATCTCGGTGGACATACGTAAAAGAACCGCAAAAATGTTGTTGAAGTTTGTTTTTACATCAACACCTGCTCATCGAGAATAGAAAAAGTTTGAAAGGAACCATATGTCGCAAACAAATAGTTGTTCAAATATAAGCTGCTAAAATTTTTGGTGAGACAGAACACAATTTAGGCCCGTACCAAGTGATCGTCCTCCTCCCCATACAGATCATTTTGAAGTTGTAAAATATGAGAGAAAACCTTATTTCCATTGTTATACAGAAGAACATTAATCTTACATTACACGATAAGTAATGTAAGTATAGGTACTTACAAATTTTTGAGAACTTTCTGTTCCTCCGTCGAATCCGCGGGACACTTCCATTTATGCGAATACGTCTTAATAACAGTGAAGCAGAAAACATCACAGTTCTACACAATCACCGAAATCTCCGAAATCGTGACTTCGAACGAGAAGAAGTTACTCCGACCCCGATCAAAATAGTACTGCGAAAGTCACCTCGGTGTTTTCGGAAATGGCGAAGGGCGGATTTAGTGGGGAAATGTAGCGTTTGTTTATTGGACGCGGGTGTGTCGCAAGGACTTTAGGTTGAGAAGTGGGGAATTATAAGAGTCTCAACAGAAATACGAATAGTGGAGTCCTGACTTCTCTTAAGGGCATTGGAGGGAGAGAAAGGGGCTTATAAAGTCCTAGACGCAGAGTTGGGCATTAGTCGATTAAAATTTGAATCAAGATTGATTGATTAATGTGTACGATCAAAAAAGTAATCATCGAAAAATCGGCGATCGATTCAATCGATTGATGAAGTTAATCGTCAATCGTTGATTAAAAGAAGAAATCATCGAAATATCGGCGATTGATTTAATCGATCGATGAAGCTAATCGTCAATCGCTGATTAAAAGAAGAAATCATCGAAAAATCGGCGATTGATTCGATCGATTGATGAAGTTAATCGCCATACGGTTTATCCATAAATTGTAATAAGGAGGGAGAGAGCGACATTTTCAGTATTCATACAGTTTTGATTCCGTATTTCATTTCGAAGTTGCAGCAGTTAATCATTAATCAATTATCCGATTGACGATTACAATTGAAAGGAATGTAGTCGTTAACGGTAATTAACGATTAATAAGTATTTAATCGTTAACCGCAATTAACGACTAAACTAGGAGATTAATTGTTGATTGCGATTAACGATTGAAGTAGAAATTTATTCGTCAATCGTTGATTAAATTTTTGCCCAACTCTGGACGTGCGGTTTTTTTAGTGGGTATTGGCCACCTGTGTTCTCCCGAGTCGCACACTACCCCAGTCGGGTGTACGTAAAAAAATGTATTTTTCCCGCACGTCTTTAAAAAACAAAAAAGAAGGTTGAGGAGTGGGAGGAAACTATCACGGAAATTCCTTTTATTATTGTCTTCGGTCGTCAATGGCGTGATTTATAAGTGTGCTCTCGTCATTTCGGTGGGTCTGTCGCGCTATCCATCTGTCACTGATTTTTCGAGAACAATCTGGAAATATCGGTTCCTCCAAGTTTATATTCTTAAATAGACGATATAAAAGACAAGACATCTGAAACGCATTTGAGGTGGTTAGAAATAAAGTTGATATATATGAGAAAGTGTATCGCTGAAAGTGTGCCCACACTGAGCAATTACTCGGACGCATTCGCGTGAATAAATAATAGTGTGCTGTGGATCTGTTCTATTACTTTTCTCCATTTTCGAGGTAACTTCTCGAATAAACATATAAATAAATACCTTAATTTTATCTGCGATTCTCAATTTGGAAACGCTACGAACTTTCTTCCCAACCGAATAGATCGTAGTGCAAGGGATAATCTTCATCTGCAATAGGTCTCGTGATTGAAGCGGTAAACAATTCTTTGTTGAACCGATTCAAGCCCTGTTGAAGATGCAATAATGATGTGGAGCTGTGTTGCATTGGGAATAGTTTAGTTGGCTCGAAGAAGCAATAGAAACGAGGAACAAGAATCGAGGCATGGATCGCGCAGGTCCACACAGTCTCGTCAGGTGTTCCGGACAGGTATAGGATGGGGTGTGGAAGGAGAAAGACGCCTGGCACAATCCAGGAGCACCGGAAAACAAACGTTGCGGTAGGACCAGAGAAGTTGCGGTAGGGCCTTGAACCTGTTGCGCAAGGAATAGCTGAGGCTCGAGGTTGGCCAGGAGCTGATATCCGTGGAAAAATACATCGTCATACAATACGTAGTCGGTGTTTCTCATTACCTTTGTGTTGTATATGAACATGCAGCATTTCCATGAACATGCAGCATTTCTATGTGGGGGCCCTGCAGGGGCAACGCCATCTCGCGGCCTACCACAGTAGTAGTGTAGATGACGAGAGAAGTCAGTTGAAATAAAGCAATGGAAATGTACACGCATTGTGTTGTTTATTATACATACATAAAACTTTGTTTCACGGTTATCTCATCTTCCGCGATGCGCAGAACAAAATATACAAAAGTCGAGTGCTATTATAAAATAACTCGAGCCAAACATCGCGCGGTTACTCTATATCTTTGAAGGATTAAATATTATTCAATATGTACTGCAATATTGCTTATTACTAGAATGTAAGACTAGAATGTAAATCTCTCAAATAGATCTTTTGTCATGAATACAGTTCTTTCAAACAGTTGTCACAACATTTTTGTTTTAAATCACGAATTAAATTATGTACTAATAGTCTTACTAATAGAAATTTCTATACTCGAGCAAAACGTTATGGTTTATTACCAATATTTAATCTCCAAAGTAAACGTAGACTTACACGAACATAACAATTCTTGCTCGTACAGTAGATTAGGACCAGAGTGAGGATCTTTCGGCCAAATACAAATTTTCTGCATCATTTTCAAAAAACAGGAACCAGAAATTTGTTCCTCCCTACAATAATTTTTACGAGATGAAATATTAATTTATATTGAAATACTATATATGTATATTATATTATACATATGTATATTATATAAATTATATGATACATATATCATATTGTATATTATATAAATTATATTATACGTATATCATATTGTATATTATATATACATATATTATATCGAAATCCTCCTAATAGCTTGGATATTTCGTATTACAACTACCGATCTTTTTTTAAGTCCACAGAATCCGCAGTCTATTTATTACAATGTTGCTACGATAAAAGAATCGTAAAATTAATTACACGGTGATACATTTTCAATAATAATTTTGTTATATAATAAACTTTGTGATTTCGGCGCAAGGTTCGATCATTTATAGAAAAACAGCAAATGTGCAACTAATTAACCATATTTCTCGACGTTTCGATCCTTATATGGATCATTCTCAAAGAGACATTTTTTGCGTCTGAAAAATAATATAAGTATAATAAACTTTGAACGAAAATTGTAACACAGCCGTGTAAATCCAATGGAAAAAAAGAAATAAAAAAAAACACACATACTTGCTGTGACAATAGAAATAACTTTTAAACGGATATTAAATATTTTCAAATACCGGACTTTATTCCGTGGTGGCAGAAGTGAAACTGACGCATGTATTAGCAAAAATTTAATATTTAATAATTTTGTTATGGCGTGGGGACTTGGAAAGTGATTTACCGAGCGGTTGTCGATAGGAAATTTCGAAAGAGATCTATTTCTAGCGATCCACCCGGTATCTCGAGATAGCATTTAGATGCGCAATCAAACAAAGAAGCCCCCTGCATCATGCACTTCGCTGCGCGGAGTCGAGGTTAGTCGATTTAACGCGACTCCATTTTTCTGGGTTTGTTGACGGAGTTCCCATATTGGATAACTGACGTAATCGAGATAGGCGATGTAAGGTAACGTAGATCGCAATATCCTGGGTAGAGGACAACGGGATCGCAAAGCAAATGCGTCATCCGCGAAACAACGTGCACTTCACTTCAAGTTCTGCGTAGAACGGCTCTGTTCGACTCTGCAGAGCGTTCTAAAACAAGATGAGGATACGAAGTCTGCAACACACGTGTCCCCGATATCTGTAGAATTCGGTCTAATAGCAACTTGCGAAACCCTGAACCCTCTGCACTACGAATCTTATTTCAATGTCGACCCCATAACTCTTCGTTGTTTGATTTAACATGTTCTTTGAAAGACGGCTCCTTGATTGATACTAATTTCAAACAATTTCTTTTATTAATTAGACTGCGGATCTTCGCAGAAAATAAAAATTGTCTTTACCCATTGTAACAAACAGGAGCCAGATAAAAATGTATTTCTTAATTTAATTATTTATTTTAGTGAATCCTTAATATGATAGTCTTCTTAATCATATTGAAAATAACATAAATTAAAGGGTTAAGTTATAAAATAAATTATAAAATAAATAAAGTATAAATTTAAGTTAATTACTTAATTATAAAATAAAGGGTTATCCATTAAGATGTCATTTTAAATTTCGCGCCGGTTTTTATTTGTGAAGGTTAGAGTTATCACTCTTCGTGGTCAGTAAAATCGTAAAAAAAATTGTAAATTGTAAAAAAGAAAAAACAGCGTACCTGTATAATTTAAAATGGCACTTCTTAATGGAAGACCCAGTATATTGCATTTTAAACTGACAATTTAAATGTCAAGCTACACTGTGTTTGAACGCGTACAGGAGTCTCCGTATTTCACACGTGTTAATAGCATTGGGAGGTTGTAGTATTGTAATTAATTTGCAGATTTTATTAAAGTATGCTACCTCGAAATTTGGGAAATACGAAGGAACGATTTTAAAAAAATTTTTTAAAATAGTTGCTTTATATACTATAAGACGTTTAATTGCTTCCTGTTATATTGTCAGACGTATTTGTTGAAAATATGTCACTGTAAATGAAATTTCGTTTCAACATGAAGGTTAACGGCATTTTTACTTTACTTCCACCGTACATTTGTTTCTTAGCAAATTGATGTTGAAAGTGTTCAGCCCGCGCGTCTGTGTATCCGGAAAGTAGAAATGGCAAGTAATGAACAGACACAAACCAGACACCTGTCGTAGATGCATAAGCAGATTTCTACATGTCTACATTCAACATTACGTATGACCAGTGTTCCAAATTTTGATCATCAGTATACTCGACGAATATTTGAATCTGTTTTTTTGGTTTTTGACATCCAAGAGTATGAAAAGAAAATAAAAAAATCCAGAATGAATATAGAATATGGAGAAAATAAAAGAATCTTCCAAATTTTGATCATCAGTATACTCAACGAATATTTGAACCTGCTTTTTTTTTGTTTTTTAATATCCAAGAGTATGAAGAGAAAATAGAAAAAATCTAGAATGAATATAGAATATGCAGAAAATAAAAGAATCTTCCAAATTTTGATCATCAGTATACTTGAATACTTGAACGACGAATATTTGAATCTGTTTTTTTGGTTTTTGACATCCAAGAGTATGAAAAGAAAATAAAAAAAATCTAGAATGAATATAGAATATGGAGAGAATAAAAGAACCTAGAAAATATAAAGAAGAATTATTTTATTAATTTCAATGTACGATCTCATCAAACATATAAAATGCAATTGTGACTCTATAAGAAATTCTTAAACACACGATTGTTACACGTGCCGCAATAAAAATCAAAATTAATACAGTTTTATGTTCGTATTAACTTTATAGGCTCTATGACCATGGTAATGAAATATTTTATGATTCTACCAGTTCTCATGTTCATAAGAAAATACTATTTCTATGTCGATGGTTCGATACGCCATTAGATTTTGAAACCATGAGAAGAATATTGAATTTTATCAGGAATATCGCCGGATTTCTCAACACTAGAACACAATGATTTATTCGGTCTATGACAATAAACAATCAGGACAGTTTAAAGCCAGTCGAGTAAAGCATATTGCGAGCCAGCAAATCAAACATCCGATTGATAAGGCGATAACGATATTACCAACGTATTCTTCGCGACTGTGGTAACGTTTATGGTAGCGCGCAATCTTTCCCAACGACCGAAACAATTAAAATCGACTGTATAATCGATAAGATATTTAACACAAGAAACTATATATTCTGTCATTTATGTGTCCATAAGGCTTTTATTATTATTCAAAAGTTGTGTTACAGTTTTTATAGGCGATAATAAACGGTCAAAGCTCTATGTATATCCATACGACGAAGTAAATGCAAATTCACAATTTTACTGACGAGTTTCAACAAATTGAAATTGAAGAAAATTTTCTTCCGTTCGTCGCTGTTTCCAGTGAGTTAAAACATAAAATAAAAACTATATAATTTTATAGGTTTTCGAAAATGTACAGTGTTCTGTGCCTCAGAGTCACACAAAATAAAATGTTCTTTCCTCTGTTAGTGTTTCGAGCAAGTTAACCCTCTATTGCATGAATTTTTATGACGAGTTGAAAAAAATATATATGGCTGTTAGTCTACTTAAAAATTTATTGTATTTTATGACTGTTCCTGTATGGGAATTTTATACATATACGGTTTTATCCATAAGCGCAATGTTCCCACTTGGAACAGGCATGCTCAGTCTTCAGTATTGTCTAATTAATTTACCATAGAACATTTGAAATGTAAGTCCCCAATTGGGAACGGAATGCAATAGAGAGTTAAAGATAAAATAAAAATTGTATAATTTCGTCACACGAAATAAAATTAGTGTCTCGAGTAAAGAAAATTGTATAATTTTTGAAAATTGTTGAATTAAATTTTACGTTTAAAATTAAGGTTAAATTTAAATTTAATGAATTGAAGAAATTTCGAGTAGATGTCTAAGGTACGTGGATGCTATTATAAATGTATTATTGTTCGCGGAGAGTGACAGTCAGCATCTTTTAGCGAACTTCAAGGTCGCGAGAAAACGGAGTCTTATCGCAAACTCGACGAGCGTACGTCTTCAATTGTAAATCATTACGTAATGCGTTTATATGTATAATGATTGCAATTTCTTGCCCGCCCACCAACTTGTCACCGGTAACGTTATTTTTTACTAAACTGTGATCCATAACTACTGGCGCTACCAATCTCTTTTCACGTCCAGGAATGCTGCACGTAAGCAAATTGTTCCACTTAAATGATTCATATATGTATGATCTATGCACATTTGTCCGAGCAATTACTTCAACTTTTCCTTAATTGCCGTTCAATTTTCTCTCGTTACGAACGCGGTAACTTATTTCATTTCCAAACGACTTGCGAAGAGAAAAGAAAATAAACCTTTATGTCAATTACAGTATTTCGGAGAGCATCAAATTTCAACAAATTACATTTTCACTCTTCCTCACCGTAGCAGAAAATTATCAGAAGCAACCTTTGCAATGAAGTCCGGAACTTCAAAATGTGACCCTCGACTTTATCTAATCAGCCTCTGCAAGAGAAGCAGAAGGATGAAGTTTCTTCTGTTCTCTCGCATGCATTGGATTCGAACTGAAAGTTTCTGTCTCCTCTCGGGACCGAAGATCCTTCGGGGAAAGTTGATAATTGTCTCGATAAATAAATTAGACCAAGGAAAAATTAACGAACGAAATACAAGAAACTTGTAAATGCATTCGTGAACACATGTGAGTACAATATTTTCTATATTCGTGAATTTTTCTTATGTGAAAGGAAATACAAGAAACTTGTAAATGCGTTCGTAAATACATGTGAGTATTTCCTATATTCTTTTATTTTTCGTATGTGAAAGAAAATACCAGTTCCACGGTATGTACATTAAAAACTGCAAAACCCAATCTCCATCGTGTAACTTACAGAAGCTACAAGTTCGGTTCTTCTACGGAACAGAAAACAATAAAACCTGGCATAGTTTCATTATGCTTTTTATTCTGCTGAGGCAGATAACGAAAAAAGCTACTCAATTTGCATTTCTTTGCATAAAACTCGGCTGTCTCTAGGTTGAACTGGCGTTTAACATAGACTCGAATAATTCAGACAGTTTTGATAAAGCAAGTTCAAGTGCACGCATGAATTCCATTGTTTCTCCGAGCAGTCGGCTGCACCGGTGCATTGCGAGCGCATCCTGACGTGCATAAGCTAACCTTCGAGCATTCCGAAACCACGTCTGGAGTAAACACGATTTCTCGTGATTGTGCTCGCCCGAAGAGCATCTTCCAAGCCTGCATTTTCATCTTGGAACACGAGCAATTCTTTCGTCACAACATTTCCATTTGTGCCGAAAGTGCATAGAGCCAAAATAAGATGCATTTGGCAAATGTTTACATTGCAGAGAATACAATTCCTGGCAAAATGTTCTTAAATATCTTTAAAATATTCACGAATACTTTCGCCCTTATGTAATCTCGGAATGTTTATTGCTCATAGCAACGTTAACCGATTTGGATGCAATTTTCACCGTGTATTATAACTAAACTCCGGATATTTATGCAAAATCAAAATTGTCTGAATCGATTGCAAGAAATAGAAACTAAATTGAATACTACTTCTCCCCTTAATGATTTTAATAGAGGCGAAATCATAAATTGACATCTTCAATTTTTAAAATTTTCCGTCAACTTTGAATTTCATCTACTCAATTTGGCTATAAACGCATCAAGATCCGCAGTCTAATTACAACTGATTGTACAACTGCAGATTTACAAAGTGCATGTTTTAAATTTTGGTTACAGGCACAGATAAATAAGTTGAAAAGATTTTCCAGCAATTTTAAACTACGTTTTCTAACACGTCAAGAAATCTCGACTCATTTGGCACAATTTTTAAAAAATCATGCGACTTTCAAATGCGACCGGAAACTTTTTGTCGGGTGTTGTACTTGTACGATTCCACCGAATGATGATTAGTAAAGGGAACACGCAAGAAACGGAATAAAAAACCAAGAGAGGTTCCTGCGATTCCAATTAATAAACATGCAACACTTGGCCGAAGGACAGCTCGCCGATTGGCTGATCCGCTCGAAGATGTTTTCTAGGGGTTGTTACGTAACAACATCCATTTGCGCAACAATTGTTGCAGCGCCTAATTATAGTAATTGCGTCGCTGTCCAATTATTAGCCACTCTGGTTAAAACATAACTATGGAGAGTACTCGATCGGAAGAATAGCACCACCACCTGCATCGTGAAAGAAGGTGCTGTCAGTAGCGATGGGTATACAATACTTGCTAATTTTCGAACAAATCAATCACCACAGAGTTTCGAATCAATTCGATATTTATTCGAAATCAGACATTCTTGAAACTCTTGAAAGTCTTGAAGTCTTGAAAATTTTAAAAATCTTGATAATCTTCATAAATGTTACACTTTTTATAATATTGGTACGTTCATACTGTTATCCATCCCAATGCTGACACGACGCAATCAATGTTTCGTGATAGATATAACATTTCAAGAGTTTCAATTCTTGCAAACCTTCCAAAGTTTCAAGGCTTTCAAGATTTTCAAGACGATGAAGACTTTCAAGACGTCCAAGAGTTTCGAGAGTTCCAAGCTTCGAATTATCTTGCAAGTGATTCGAATTTTTTGTCGTAAATATTGAATCGAATCGATTCGAAGTGATTCAGATCCCATCACTAGCTGCCAATCAAGATGCGTTTTAAAAGTTTCCCCCCAAGCAAATCGGATTTCTTTTCATTTCTGTTCGAGAACGTTTGCTTATTGTTGACGATATTGCGTCGTCTCGTAGACAGATTTTGTATACCGTTGCAAATTGGAATCGTAGTCTTAACGAGGAATATTCGTGTACCTTAAAGCGATGTTAATACTACACAGAGCCATTTGTAAACAGTCTCGACATATTCCACTGCGTTGACTTAATGAAGTTTTAAACTAATGCAGAGGATGTTTCTCCGACGTATCGAATGTAATATAACGCGCTGTTAAGGCGGTAGACTCATTTCCAAGATTGCTAGGGGGCGGGATTCGCGTTCTTATTTCTCGATAATAGAAAAATGGGGTTTTTCAGTAGTCAAAAACGCTAGATAAAAGATCGATCTAGGTCGCTATCACCCTCAAAAGTCCTATTTTTTCATTTACGAGGCGTAATTTGCAATAATTCGGCAGCACGTGGCTATGAAAATACATTAGCAAGTATATGCTTCCGAATAATGCAAATTACGCTGTCAAATAATGCAAATTACGCCTCGTAAACGAAAAAATAAGACTTTTGAGGGCGATAGCGGCGTAGGTCGATCTTTTATCTAGCGTTTTTGACTACTGAAAAATCCCCATTTTTGTATTATCGAGAAATGAGAACGCGAATCCCGCACCTTTGCAATCCTGGCGAAAGGAGTCTACTCCCTTAAAAAAGCGCTCTTACGTTTTATAGATTGATAAGATATATTCGTCACGGGCTCCGCGAATACTATAACAAATGCTAACGAGACAGCGTATTTAGCAACAATGAAAACTCGATAGAATCCTGTCTTTGCCCATCCAAAAACAAAAAAAAACATGTCCGACAGGCGGAACAGCTGGATCTCTCTGCAAATTAAAATTGTTATAAAAGCATGTTACGAAAGGAAAAACTTTGCAAATGCAATGGATCATTGCATAAGTGAAATTTTTCTGCTTTTAATTTGCAACGAAGGGAACGGGATAGAATTCGAAAAATAAAAGAAGAGTATACCAAACGGACCTTAACGGGTAGATACTGGATCTTTCTGGAAATGAAAAATGTTGTAAAACCATTCCTCAGGGAGAAGAATAAAAATTCGTTCGTCTACCAAAGGCTTCAGAGGTTGAAAAAATAAAATGCACTCTACGCTGTTGTGCATTAATGAATAACATTATTAAAATCCGCCTCCGCTTGTAATCTGAGAAATGAGTCTCTGAAAGGGACCGAATGCATAATAAAGTCAGTAGGGAACCGTCAGTGCTTCTGTGTTAATACTCCCGGTTATTCAATTACAGGAATTAAATTGCAACAGAACGCGTTTCCCGCTTTTTACGGCAATGTTTGTTGTTTCCTTGCTTCATTTTCAGTCGAACTTTTACCTTTTAATTATGGTAGAACGTAGCAATTTCCGTTCCGCCGTTTTGCAAGCTTTTTGCATGTTTAATATTCGCCGGCCAGCTTCACGGCGAGATTTCAATAATAATTTCGTTCGAAGATACTCTGACGTACACCCGTTCCGCGATTATATCGAGAGATCGGAGGCTCCACTGCTCCACGCGCAACGAACGTATTATAACAAACGAGAGGCAACTTTAATTAAAACTTATCGAAGCAACGATGTGCTACCTGACCAACTGACTCGTTATTCTCTCCTCGGAATCAAATAAAAATCCGTGCAATTTCCTCGAAGCGTAGAATACAGAGTGCCCCAATAATGTTGGACTTCCTTGACAGAGCCGATTCCTAACGTAATTTCGAGTAACTTCTTCCTTTGCGAAAATGTTCTCCGCGTAGGTTTACGGAGGTCTAGAAATTACTATTTCACATTATTTTATAAACATAACAAGAATGTGTCTATCCAAATTTTTGGCCGTTGTTCCAATAATATACAGGGTGCATCACGAATCCTGATCAGTAGAGATTACTCTGTTATTACCAGTCCGATAGAAAATGTTTTTATCAGGTATAGCATGATTTCAAGAGAGCTTTCATTTGATTATAGCAAATTTTTCGTCAACTCTTTTTTTATGATTTTTCTAGGTCACCTTCAATTTTTTGCAAATACACCTATAACTTTTTTATCCTGTTTGTTAGAGGATTTCAAGGCGGATTCTGAAAAGTATCATAACATTAAAAAAAATTGCAAAACGATTGCAAAAAATTGGTTTTTCAATTCGTTTTTACAAAAAATTTGCTATAATCACGTGAAAGTTCTTTTGAAACCAGGTATATGTGATAAAAACATTTTTGATCGCGCAGCTAATAACAGAGTAATCTCTACTGATCACGATTCGTGATTCACCTTATACTCAAATCAATAAATTTAGTAAATAATTCCTCAGGGAAACATCTTTACAATCTTAATAATCGCAAATTAAGAATATTCGAGCCCGTCACTTTGACGGGTCCCGTAAACCTAGTGTTAATTTACAATTATTGAGATTGTAAGGATGCGTGAGGAATTATTTATCTGGTTGGTTTCTTTGGGTGCATATTATAAAACAAAATGGCTAAAAATTTGAATAGACATGTTCTTGTTATTTTTCTAAAATAATTTCAATGTTTCGTAAGTGTTAATGCGGAACGTTTTTCGTTAATGACTCTTTAACAAAGCCGCGCAGAACATTTTCGCAAAGGAAAAAGTTACTTCAAATGACCTGGGATATCGCCTCTCTCAAGGAAGTACATTTCTGGGACACCCTGCTTACCATGATCTACCATCTGGACAATGACGAAAGCGACGAAAGAGCTAACTCGATCACACGATCTGTTTTTCCACTTTTCCGCCCCATATTTTCCCTACGTAACGAGCACAATCCCCACCACGATTTCTAGAACTTCGAAGAATTCGTGGTGGAAATTATCAGTATGCAACGAGCAAGGTTCTATTTTATTCTGGTTTTCAGGTTTCTGCACGAATTTTTAGAAATTTTTTTTCAGAAAAATTATTAAACCTTCTGCATCGGGATTTTCCACGAACATTTATCGGTGTTTGAGATACATGTATGATTTTTTTCAAAGTAAAAATAATGAAAATTACATGACTTATGTATTTTTTATAGAGTATGTTCTGAAAAATACAGGTCGACGATTGAACATTTTTTATTGATCAATATAAATGTAGTTATGGTCCGAACCGAAATAAATCGAAAATCTCCATTATTCATAAAATGGCGGCAGTTTGAAGTACAATTACTGATTTTTTTTTATTTTTCGGCCTTTATATTGTTCAATTACGCTTGTTTAAACACTTCGTTACTGTTATTAATGAATGAAGCAAGAATAAACGACTTTATTATTATTCTGTAGCAGTTTTATAATATTCATAATGTTTGAAAGTAAAACATATAAACTTAAAAAAACCTTAGACCCGTATGTTGTTTAAAAATGATAAGTTATCAGAATAATTAAAAAGCAGGAATAACATATAATTACTTATATATGTTGAAAAACCCAGTGACGTCATTGCATTTTAAGATAATTATTTGCACACATTATTTAGTCTTCTAATCAATTTTTATCTATACATGTTACCTTGCTTGAATGTCGAAGTTGTACGTACTTACAGTGAGCCACGAAAGTATTCGAACGCCCTTTAAAACTTTTTTGTAATTGTACCAAACGACAAAAAGCAAAAAAGTTTTCCCAAAAATTACAATTTACAAGATTATATGCAAAAATAAAAAAGGCATTTTTTAAAACTTTTTTATTTGGGACCTCGATGAAAATTTAAAATATATGTTTTGTAGATCTACGTTAGTTATACACATGCTGAAAATTTCATCGAAATCTATTAACATACACACGAGCTACAAGCGGTTAGAAATGGTGAAAATCGTTGTTTTACACGACCTTTGATCTGTTTCTGCTTAAAATCCACAGAATCGTACATCTTTCGATGCGTGTCGTTTTTTCCTGCGTCAACCGATTCCGATGAAATTTTCAGTATGTGTATAATTAACATAGATCTAGAAAACATATATTTTAAATTTTCATTAAGGGCCCAAATAAGAAAGTTTTAAAAAATGCCTTTTTTATCTTTGCATGTAATCTTGTAAATTATAATTTTTGGAAAATCTTTTTTGCATGTCATTTCGTAAACCAATGCTTCTGATTGATTAGAAAAAAATCAGGTCGTTCAGTACAATTATGAAAAAATTATTCTATTTTAAAGGGCGTTCGAATATACTTTCGTGGCTCACTGTAACAATGTTGGATTTGGGTGAAATTTAGTACAAAAACAATACAATATTGAACGTTATTCTCGATGATTATTTATAAAAATTGGAAAAATGTCTGCTATTATATGAAAAACTGCAATTATTATTATTGTGAAGCCGCATATTAGATTTGGATCAGAACTGGGTAACTTACAAAAAAACAAACTAGAAGTGTATACAAATAAGTGATACAAATGTATCACAATGAGATTGCAATGCAAATAAATTATCTATTACACTATCTGTATAACAATGTATATGTAATATCCATACGAGCAACCTTCTGGATATCTACTGAGATAAAATAATGCCCAGGCAATACATTAATATACATTTTTAATTAGTGGATATATTGGTTTAACAATTCAAGGTGTTTATATTACAAATTCAGACGCGTTTAACATGAAAAATCCCGAAAGAAAATTGCAAAACACATTATCTGGTAAACTGCAATACAATATCATCTTACTATAAAATTATAAAATTATTTAAAAAATATCTTACAACATTAACCTCTTCCGGACCGTTCGCGAATTACATAATAATATTTCCCGTTACTCTCCATCTCCAGGAAAAATGTATGGAATCGAAACTGCGCGGGACTGCCCGTCAAACAAATAATGAATTATTCATCGGTGCATTCGACATTTATTATTTAATTTGCTTCGATACGTGTTCGAGGGTTAAAATGTCATCAAATAAATTAAAATGTTAAGTAATTCCCTCCTTTTTTTGTGTGCACAGGTCCGCTCCAAAAAGATTCGAGGGGCTGCGAGACGTTATTTGTTGCGTGCATCTACAGCAAAAACGGGGAAACGAGAAATCTAATCTCTGGTTTGAAACTCCGCGCTCGAGCATTTCAACTTACTCTGAACATGAAACGTTGTTGGGTTAAAAGTTTCAGAGATTCGATACGGTGCGAACTATGGTTGCACGATATTTTCGTAACTACGCTCGTGCACGTGAGCCGGGGATCGGAAGGCACGTCGATTCATGGGACTCCATTCACCAAGGAAACGGAATTCAGTGGACGAAGGACGGTAATGCGAATCGCACCTGATCCCCGATCACCATGATAAATTTTAATTTTCTAATTCTAGATCAAAATTAGTTGAATTACTTTTGTGGAAATTTCTGTGAATGATGTGAGCAGCCTTGTCAACCCAAATGAACGGATAACATTTTTCACACCGTGGTGGACAGATTTTTCGAAATTCAAAGAAATGAAATTATACCACTGAAAATAACCTCACGTCGTGCGAGATAAATGATCCTGAAACATTAATCGTGTTTTTCACGAAACTACATTTTCCAACCTTGCAATCGGTATATTTCGGAAACTCTCCATGTAATTTGAAATGTCTATGCATTATTCTTTGTAAAATTAACGATGACGTAGTTCGTTTAATATGTTAATGGTTCAAGCTGATATTTTTCAGCGAAACCATTTTACAATTTTAAGTAACAAAGCAAACTTAACAAATTCGTTCTGCGTCGAAAATTTCAGTTATAAAGATAAAGCTTGCATGTAGAGCGATAATTAATGTATCTGTGGTTATAAATGAAAATGATACATATTACATATGTTTATCCGCTTTTGAGTAATTGTTATTTAAAGTTCTTGCCGTTAATACTTCCTGTCGATAATGTCCTCTAGTTTTCTTTCCAGTGAATGAATATTATATTCTCTTCACATTGCACATTTAAGTACATTTAGGTAATTTAAGTAATTCAAGTACATTTTAGGTAAAACAAGAGAGAGAGAGGTTACTGTTATATTTAAGTTTTTGTTAAAATAAGAAGAAAAAATCTTAATGGATATTTTAGAAAAAAAAAACTGTATTGCTGGATGGTGGTTCTGTAAATATATCTAAAGACGCGAAAATAATTTATTGAATATAACTAAGGCTTTGTCACGCTTTGCACTAATTTGTCGACAACAAGAAATTTCGGTTTTTTAGCGTTCCACATAGCGTTCTATTTTCAGTAAAATGAAAATATATGTAGAACATAACTTCGGGCATTTTATTTCAGACGAGATAAGCTATAGCATATGCAGATTAATAAAGTAGAAAATAAAAATAGAGTGACGTAAAGCAGAAGCACGAGTAACCGTCGCATTTTCCAAATTTCGTGGATTTACGTTGTCTCGTCTAACGCATATGGAATTACATTATTTTTTTCAACCTACAAAAAAATTTGTTTCCACACATTTCTCTTCTAATAAATATATAAATTGTACACTCTATGTTTCAGTACATAAATTTGAATTTTTTAAAATTGTAACTTGCTGTGTTTTTTTGACACAGTATTTGTTACATTATGTGTACATGGAAAGATTTTCTCAAGGTTTTCGAGCAGTTTAACTTTGTATGTTGTGTAACGTATTATGTAAATTGTTTTTCTGATATGTATGTGCACTAACGGACAGCCAATTTGTGTAAGTTTTTTTACTTGTAAATGCGCGTACAGTCGCGTGCAATAATTCCTCTCATAATCATTACTCGCACTGATCTAATAGCCGCGAAAAGAAATTGTTCAATTTCGGACATCATCTACACGCGTCGAAATAGTGTCGTAATAAGGATATCAATGTTGTAAATGGAACCTGCCTGCGTAACGACTGGACAATTATTTGTAAAACAGGTGTACACGAACGTTATGCAAATAGGGAAGCACAATAGAAGTTGTTAGCGTCGACCAAGCGCATTTTCTGCAACACCTTCACATACTGTTGCTACTTTACAGCCGAGAACATGTCGTTCTATCACAAAGGAATTGTCATTCGAATGTTACTATTTTCCGCTTCTTTGTTTCTGGAAGATGATGGATAACCAGGGACAAGAAAATAATTCTCATATTTTACTATTTACTACTTAGTATTATTAGACTGAGGATCTTTATGTATTCAAAGGAAAAATGAGTAGATAAAATACAATATTGCTGAAAAATGTTAAAAATTTGAGATGTCAATATACGACTTCTCCTCTATTAAAATCATTAAGAGAAGAAGTAACGCTCAATTTAGTTTCTATTTCTTGCAATCGATGCAGACAATTTTTCAATTGTAAATTGTCTTCAATTGTAAATCATTACGTAATGCGTTTATATGTATAATGATTGCAATTTCTTGCCCGCCCACCAACTTGTCACCGGTAACGTTATTTTTTATTAAACTGTGATCCATAACTACTGGCGCTACCAATCTCTTTTCACGTCCAAGAATGCTGCACGTAAGCAAATTGTTCCACTTAAATGATTCATGGTATGATCTATGTACATTTGTCGGAGCAATTAGTTCAACTTTTCCTTAATTGCCGTTCAATTTTCTCTCGTTACGAACGCGGTAACTTATTTCATTTCCAAACGACTTTGCGAAGAGAAAAGAAAATAAACCTTTATGTCAATTACAGTATTGATGATCAATGAGAGCATCAAATTTTCCGCTTCTTTGTTTCTGGAAGATGATGGATAACCAGGGACAAGAAAATAATTCTCATATTTATTATTTACTACTTAGTATTATTAGACTGAGGATCTTTATGTATTTAAAGGAAAAATGAGCAGATAAAATACAATATTGCTGAAAAATGTTAAAAATTTGAGATGTCAATATACGATTTCTCCTCTATTAAAATCATTAAGGGAAGAAGTAACGTTCAATTTAGTTTCTATTTCTTGCAATCGATGCAGACAATTTTTATTTTAAATAAAGATCCGCAGTCTGAGTATTATCATTTACTCTCTCGCAACATCTTCGCGTATTGTTGCTATTTTACAACCGCGAACGTGTCGTTCCATTCCAAACGTTGCCATTTTACACGTCTTTGTTTCTGGAAAATTATATAAACCACGGAGAATGAAGTAATTCCCATTTTTTGCTGTTCTACTACAAAAACATGAATGATTTCATTTTTATGGACTCTGTCTAAAAAAAAATGAGAATTACCTATGACTGTTTATTCATCCGTCAAACTATAACGGCCCCACTTCTTTTCCACCTTTCTGTTCACCTTGAGTTTCCCATTTTTTGCACACAATCGTCTATAAAATTGTGAATTTCCCATGTTTACGTTTTTCGGTATAAAACACGTAATTCCGAATGTTCACATGCGTTTCTATACCCCGTTTTTTACGCGTTGACCTATAAAAATGTGCATTTAAATAATCATGCACGAACACGAACTTGGAACGGACTAAATGAACTTTAACACGATACATGATATTATACTCGTAACGATCGGAAAGTAATTTTTATTTCCAAATAGGGTGAACTGTACAATGATTGTCACCCGAAGCCGAAATCGTAGTAAATATCTTTTTATCTTTTTTTGAAACGTTTAAAGCTTATTACAAACAGTCTTACGGACAGATTATAAATCTTTTATTATGAAATATATTCAGTGAATAACAATCGTAAGACAAATAGTCGTTGGCACATTTTCTAACAGTCATATGTGGAACTCTGTTACGAAAACTTACAACGTTGCTTTGAAATATAAATAGGATGCAATAAAAAATGATTTTCTATACCAGGAACTCTTAATATTTGCCGTTTAAATCAAAAGTGCCAATAACTACTGCAGTGCCAGCAATAGTACAGTTTACCCTATTTGAATTGCAAGTGAACCAATCGATATACAGGGTACTGAGGTCATTTCAAATAACTTTTTCCTATGCGAAAATGTTCTCCTTGGCTTTGCTAAAGAGTTATAGACGACAAACAGAAACCAATCAGAGATCGCGACAGGTCCCGCTGGGCGTGGCGTACCCGCGCTCTGATTGGTCCGTGCTTTTCTGTGATAACTCCTTAACGAAGCCAACGGAGAACATTTCCGCAAAGGAAAAAATTTTTTTAAACAATTTTATGAATCATCCCTTTTAAGGAAATTAAAAATTAATTTTGATTACTATATATTCAGATCTGCGAAACGTATTTTTTAAATATTCGATATAGGTCCACATAAAAAAATTGTAAAATGGAAGTTTTAGTATTTTTTCTACAATTCCGATCAATTGCAATTTTTGAAGAAATTTCTTTTCACATTCTGCAGCAAACTAATTGCTCTAGCTTCCCAAAAAAGCTCATAAATCGTATAGTACAATATTTAAAAAGTTATCGTCTTTTTAAGAGTGTCCGAATATTGGTGGGAGTCGCTGTATGGAAATGGCTACATGCGCAGTTGCGTCCGGAACAATGCAAATTACGCCTCGTAAACGAGAAAATAGGACTTTTGAGGGCGATAGCCGCCTAGATCGATCTTTTAATCTAGCGTTTTCGACTACTGAAAATCCCATTTTACCACGTTTTTATTAGCTCGCTTTCTTGTCTATCTGTTTGTTTGTCTGTTTTTTGTATTATCGAGAAATGAGAACGCGCATCCCGCACCCTTGCAATCCTGGAAAAACGAGTCTACTCCCATAATGCGAGTCGCGGTAAATCAGGCCAACCATTCTGCAGAACTTAGGATGCGAGTCCTTTTGTCAGCTCGCGCGGGCTCGAGTGAAAGGGAGTTCATGGTGCGCGAGTGAATTAGCGCGACAGCCAGTCGGGCGAATGAATGAACCATCAATAAGCGTCGATAAATGTGGATAGACACGCGGTCGTCCTGCTGTGAATTTTAAACGGCGCCGTATTCAGAGACAATCGCGAAAGCCTGCGCCAATACCATACATTTTCCACCGCGCAGAAACGCGATAGTGCTCTCTCGCGCGTGACGCCGGAATTACCGACGCACGAGAGGATCCCGTCCTTATGGAAAAATTTTTATCAATATTTCGCGCCCGTTCGAGCATCCTCACGGACACCGGGGGAATTAAAACCGAGGCTAATGTCTTCATCCAATGATCACAGCGGAGAACTATTTTTAGGACAACCATGCTCACTCATTTGCATTCGTGCACAACTTTCTACGATTTTGGAATCGGTTTCCTCGTTACAGTTCATCCAGTTTAGAGATACTGTAAGATCAACGCACTCCCTGTTTTGGTCAAATATTCCTTTTTTATTAACACTAAACCTACCGAGCCTTAACACTAAACGTACCACGACCGGTCAAAATTTTTATTACTAAATTTTTTTGTTTTATAATTAATGAAATTATGAGACCTGCAGTTTTGGTTTTCTATTGTATATAGATACAACCGAATATACCCGTTTTGTTGCGCGAGTGAACTCGGTTAAGCGAAGTAGGTGCAATTACCTTAGTCTTTTTTGCATAAAACAACGTTCTTTTTGTATTTTTTTCAAGATTTGTTCATGTTTTTTTTGTATTTTAAGAAAATAGAAAATAAAAAGATTGGTGGAAAAACGACCGCTTTTGAATTTTTGATTGGTGCGTTAAGGGGTTAATATTAAAGTTGTACGTTCCAGAATATTGTAATGTATGTTTATGTAATGTTACGTGATGTTGTGTAATGTGAAACAGCATGGTCGTCACATACAATACGTGTTAATACATTGTTTATTTATTATGCATTGTCTAATCTTAGGTCTAAAGGACTATCTAATTTAATTTAAGCTCAGCCGTACAGATTTGCAATAACCATTTTTTCTGTTTCTATAAATTTCGAAAAGAACACCTTTTTTCAAACATGCTGCAGGGTTTGTAAGAATGTTCGACAACAATTGCTTCGCTTGAGAACTCAGGCGACTAATGTTGAAGTTTAGAATACTTCCTACGGTGTGGAATAAATTATTTCAAAGTTAAACGTCTCCGTTTTGATACGAACCATGAAATTCCTCGCTTATGAACTTTACGAGACAAGAAATTTCACGGACAACAAATTTCAAGATTAAAAATGACGAAATTCTGATACGGAAGAAAAACTGAATTGAAACAGGTAATGGCTACAGTTTGGAACTTCCCATTCTGAATACTCGTAAAATTCCTCGAACTCGTGTTTTCGATGGAAAAAGAATCGAATTCTAAATTAAAACTCATTTGAAATTCAGAATCTTCTGAATGTGTTTGTGTGGAATAGCTTGTGTTCACTTCCAGCGAGGCTAAATCAATTTTGAACGTTCTACCTGTGATTAGAGTGCTATACATATAATGCACACTTACACCGTCTGACAAAATTTCTAGGAAACTTATGTATACGTGACTAGACACAGAAATAATATATGCGCTTGTTTCCATCTTATACTATAGCAATTCTAAAGAAAAACTACTTTTCTTCGGAATTGCTTCCAGCTCATTAAAATGATTGGAAAAAAATTAATACCTATGTAGCATCTGTCGTGCAATTAATGCAGATAAATCTTATTTTGCATAAAAATCCGCAATCTGTTACTTAACCCTCAACCGTCCCTCATTTCACGAACTATTGGGTTGGCAAGAAAGTAATTTCGGTATTTTAAGGTGAAATAGAAAGCTCGATTCTTTTTATTCAAGCAATGAATTTTAATGGATAAGATATTTTCCCTTTTGTTCGATGATCTCTTGCCAGAAAGAATAAGTAAGAAAATATTTTATTGATTAAAGTTCATCGCTTGAATAAAGAAATTCGGTTTCATTTCACCTTAAAACATCGAAATTACTTTCATGCCAATCCAATTTCAATCCAATAAATCTGTCCCTCGGTTTCAGATCGACATTGTGATCAAAAATCGGAAAAGTAATAAGGCGAACAGTTATTTTTCGATGTTTTTTTACACAAATTGATGAATTAACATTTACATCTTAGGTTTTTCGGTTATGTGTTTCGCATTAAAAATATAAAAGTCAGGAAAAGTTTCAGGAAAATTTACTTACAAAATAATAGAACTGTATAATTTATTTTGGGAGAAACTGTGTCAGATTGACACGAGGGACGGATGGGGGTTAACACCATAACCACGTCAATTTTATTTTGATTAAATACTTCGATTTTCCCCAATTAATGTAGACAATCTTTATTTTGCATAACGATCTGCAGTCTATTCATTGATAGGATAACCTTCTCGGTTTTGGTTTGATTAAATACTTCGATTTTCCAAAATTTACGTGGTCGCTGAGTCAGCGGCTTTCTAACGTGTAAATTACACCAATTATCTTCGTTAGCATGCGTGGAAATAACAGCTTGATAGGCCACGTTAACGAGTTTGATCGATCACTTTCTACCAGGAACAGTATAATGCTGTGTCAAACCAATGAAAACGATACTAGTCTGTCATCGGACAGTCTAGCAGGCGTATCGCGCAGCCTCGATGCGCGATAAAAAGATTACCAGGAACACGGTGCTGTCTGTGAAACAGGAATGTAAGTGGAAAAAAGGTGAACAAGGACAACTAGCCACTTGAATCCCGATGTCGTTTGGTCCTACGAAAGAAGATGTTCTATTCGACGACTAAAAGCAGAACTCGTTTATTTGGCACAAAGACGGGAATCCCCGAGAAACATGTACAACATTTTCTAAATCAATAAAGTAATTACATATTGCACTATGTACAAAGTGAGACTCCACTACATTTAATAATACAGTAAATGCTTTACTGTCCAACAGCCGTGTTTTGCACGGACGGTGATCGTACCCGGACACTATTTTTGATTTATGACTGCCGATTTATCTACCGCGCCGAGCAAGGGTGTTTCAAAACATCCGAAAATGGGAGATATCTGAGATAATTTGAAGCGACATTTTCCTTTGCAGAAATGTCGTCCGCGGCTTTGTTTAGGAGTTATTAATGAAAAACACGGACCAATCAGAGCGCGGCTACTGCGGATTGATTCTGGCTCGGCCAACGGTGACTCCACGCTAAGCGGGATCTGTCGCAGAGTCGGACTCCGTTCGCTGTAGCCGCGCTCTGAAAATGTCGCTTCAAATGATCTCAGGAATCTCCCATTTTTTTCCGGATGTTGAAGGAATTTTGAGACACCCTGTAGAGAGCCGAATGAAATAGAGGACAGAATGAAATACGGATCGCGTGACCGAAGCGTTGGCAGGCAATTGAGTGGGTAGACACTGAACAGTGATCGTGCCCACGAATCCGGACAGTAAAGAGGCGTTTACTGTAATGTTCAATATAAACTAAATGTCTACATTAGATCAGTGGCTAAGTAATTTTTCGCTATTCTCACACGCAACATTTAATCGGACACTTAACCTCTTGCACTATAAGTGCCAATAACTACTGCAGTGCCAGCAATAGTACAGTGTACTCTATAAACGTGAAATAGGAAATAGAGTGTAGTAGAATTAAAACCCGAGCCCTTTCCACACACACACACACACACACACACAGGGCAATTGAGGCTGAAAGTAAACCAAACTATAAACGATAACCTTTCCTGATCTCGATCAAGGTTCTCGTTTTACTAGGTCACAGCGGCAATAGACGGCGATGAAATGACAAAAATGGACGGCTGACGTGACCATATCAGTGATTCCAAAGCATTACTTAATTACCTGATTCCCGCCTAATAGGACGAGTGTGTTCTACACAAGTTTCCGAGCTGTTCCGACTCGTTCGACGAGTCTCGATCCACGAAAAACATAAAAAACGACACGGCTATAGCCTTTGCTCTTTCCATTGAATTGGTCGGAGGCCTCCCAAGAATATGTAAACGAAATTCTCGTGATCAGACACGCGGGGCCGTCTTCCACGTTAACGGACAGATGGTCCTTATAAATGTCGTCGCAGTAAATTAATTTGTCGTGCAAACTGCGTCGGCAATCTTCTCGCATTCGCCGGATTTCGCGGACCACAATTTGACAAGCTGCACGCGCGCACGTGTGACATATAATACAGAGAACAGGTAAGTGCATCGGGACAGAGTGAATTTATGTTCATATATCGCCACTTCAAACCCTTTGTACTGGCACGTGGTACTTGATGCAATATTTAATTCCGAAAGCGAGATTTGACGCACTCGAAAGCAATCCATTTCGTCAAGTGGAAAATAAATTCCGGTCTCGTTTTCCAAATTTACGTCTGTACGTACATGTAATTATTTAGATTCGTTTGTCAGCTTAACCATTATTGTTTTAATAATGTTCTGTTAATATTCTGCAATAAAAGTAATTGATGAATGTTGCCTTCTGAAAGATGATTGAATTTTAGTTGGACTTTGTAACGTGTTCATTATATGTGCTTGAACAGTGGAATTTTCATAAAAGTGTCTTTGTAATTTCAATAGTCATGTAATAAAAATTGGTCGTTTGATCGTGTAGATTTTGTAAGATCTTGATTATAATGTGTGCTTGGAGAATGGAATTTATTCAGAATTCTCATAGAAATGTCTTTGTAATTTCGATAATTGTGCAATAAAAAATTGGTCGTTTGATCGTGTAGATTTTGTAAGATTTTCATTATAATGTGTGCTTGAACAATGGTATTCATTCAGAATTCTTACAGATGTGTCTTTGTAATTTCGATAATTGTGTAATAAAAAATTGGTCATTGATTGTGGTGAGGATGATATCAGTTCATGAGTAGTTCTCTAACTAAGCGCACTAGTTTTCTTTCAAATCATAATCCCAAGAGAGATTATTAGATTATGTTATTCGAGAGATGACTAATTGGTTCGAGACAGGTTCAAACCCTTTGTAAATACAATGAGAAATGTAAGCAATATTTCCAGGCACGATCAAATCTTGATCAAATAGACACGACCCTTTTATGAGTTCTTTAATCAGAACACTTGAGCACACTCGAACTTTTTATAGTTGAAATAAATGCAATTCAATCGCACATTAACAAATTATTTTCACAGTTATGATCAACAGTAAATGCATCAAGCACTAAAAGTGACATGTATTGTATGTATTAGTAAATAAAAAATGTTTGTTAGGATACCATGAATGTATCTTTATAATTTCAGTAATTGTAAAAGGTCATTCGACCTGCGATGGTTTAGCTTTAATAATTTTTTTAAAAAGTATAGTCTGATTCACGCTAAATAGCGTCTAGCAGTAATATCTAATTAATGTCTAAAAATGTATTTTGAATCCCACCTTGTTGCCAGCGAAATGGTTTAAAATATTCTCCTAAAAAATTCCGGAAAAGATCTTGGTCGAATAGAAGAACTTCTTCTATTCGAAGAAGAATTTCTCTTAGACTTCAAGTCTCCGGCTCACTATTATACAGTCACTAAAATCATTAACCACATTCAGAGCACATTAGCTCGTAAAGAAATATTTGAATAGCTCCTCCGTAATGATTCATTTATCAAGGGCACGGTTAAGAGAAATCAATCATCCTCCGACAGAATTTCCCGCGTAGAATCGATCGTTCTACGCTTCTACAGTAACATATATATATTCCAAGAAACGTTCTACGCCATTCTGCACTTTATTACGTCAGGCTCGCAATAACGGAGAATTTTATGCATAATATGTAGATTTTCTCATTCATACAACGTCGCTCGGGTTATTACTGAAATGTATAAATTAATTTAACTAATTTGAAATTACAATCAGGTTCCCTTAACGTGTTAACTGCCATCATTCCTATATGGGGACACAAATTCAAAAACTGAGACCGATAACATGCAAGATGGCAGAATAGATAATAAATAGACTGCGGATCTTTATGCAAAATAAAAATTGTCTTCATCAATTGCAAGACATAGAAGCCATATAAAACTTTCTTTCTATTTTCAACAATTTTAATAAATTGAGAATAACATATAGGCGTTGTTAAATTGTCTTAATATTTTTACTGTATGAATTTAAATTCACATCCACCCATTTTTGTCATAAATGCATAAAATCCGCAGTCTAATAACAAATGTTAACTTTCCAGTTCTAGCTTCATTAAATTAACCATTTCGATCCTGTACATTTTCTGTAGGCCTGGAATTGACTGTCAATGTGTTAATTATGTTAGGTGTGCAAATAAGTTCTTTCCCCTTTTTTTCCAAATTCAAGATTTTATTACATTTTACATAATAAAATCTTGTCTAGTGACTCCCAATCTTTCTGCCAATTCTTCTTGCGTCTGGGTCGGATTTTAGTTGAGCAATTCCTCTAAAATTCGTCACACAGTGGTAAACGTTTCGATTTTAGGTGGACAAAAATAATTTTTCTCGATTAGTGAAAAACATATTTAATTGAGAAAATATATTATTAGACATACGAACCAAATAATTCTCTAACAATTATATCTCATTATTTCCATTTTTTATCCATTAACGTCTAGTTGAATGTTCCGACACTGCGGTATACGTTAATGAATGATTTCACTAATTTTTGTGTTGTGCATTGAAAAATGGAAAGTAAGTACATATGAAACCAATATTTATTTTCTCGTTTTAATATAACTAAACTAAAAGGAGGAAGTAAATAATAAAATGAACCATAATCAAAAGCGTTTTTTTTTGTAATGAATGAGTAAATAAAGTAAGGCTATACTTTGACTCGAGCATACTCAAGCTGCAATTTTTTTGTATATCTTATCTATATGAATTACTTAACAATGTCGAAGAAAAATTAGCTGCTACAACCTGCTACTTAGTGACAAATTATTATATTTAAATGGGACTGTAATGGGACCTGTGGGTATGTAATATGTAATATGTTATAAGTAATTAAGTTACTGTAATTATAATTTTTAAAAAAAGTAATCATATTAAAGTCATTTTCTTATATTCACAGACTTTACCTACTACAAGTCAGAAATATAGAAATATAAGAAAAACATCCGTTTGTTATAATTTTTATGTTCAATTCCATCATAACAGAAAAATAAATATCATAATTGTAATTCTCAAGTATCAAGAGGATATAAATTATTCAAAAATAATTTTGTCCACCTAAACTCATTTAGAAACATTTATGTTCCATGGAACATTTACCACTGTGCGTCATCAAACTTTCTCGGTGCACCTGAACGATCGTCGTCTCCCAAATTAATATTTCCGGCTTTAGATCTTTAGTACCACTTTTTGCATGTTCTGTAAGATACAGCGTTCTCTCCCAATGCCCCACAAACCATTTCAGTAGCTTCAACAGCTGATTTCCTAAGCTGGAATGCAAAGAGTAAGCAGTGACGCAAATGATGCTTCTCGCACGCCACATTGTTTGAAATTGTTACATAGGACTGGTAACTCTTAGAGCGCTCATCACGATTCTTCTTAAAACTAAAAGAACGCTCTTTCAGATCGCACCAAAATCGGGAAGTAATTCGAATTCAGTCAGAAGTTATGATCGTAGAAAAAAGGGGGAAGGAACTTATTTGCACACCTAATACGTCAACATTAACCCTTGTATAAGTAAATTAATGTATTTTCCTAAAATATTGCGAATGCAGCATATTTCTTTTAATTAAAATTCGAAGCGAAACTGGGTGAAGCCATTACTGGAGGATTTGGAATTCAATTTGTTGCGCAGGACATTCTCAAGGATGAAGAATGTGAATCGGATTAAGTGGACAGTAGCGTCGTTGATCTAGCGCAGCATGTCCACCAAAATTTAGTGAAAGTTCGTAAATTCCGGCGGCCCTAATTTCATTATCGGGACGGCCACGGAGAAAGCATGTTCCCGGAGGGTCCCGTTGGTGAATACGAAACGCAACCAGATCGCTGGATCCACGCTGTTCTCCCAATGATTTAATTTTAAAAATATACATATAAAGAATACTCAATTTGTAGAATGGAATTGGTTACGAACGTGCATAGTTCCTGAACGTTTGCATGATCTTGGTTAATATGTATATATGAACATGCAGAATTTTGAAGAATGATTAGTGGTAGAAACTTTATATGTACGGTAAACTGTACTATTGCAAATATTAAGAATTCCTGGTATAGAAAATCATTTTTTATTGCTTCTTATTTATATTTCAAAGCAACGTTGTAAGTTTTCATAACAGAGTTCCACATATGATTGTCAGCAAATGTGCCAATGAGTGTACTATTTGTCTTCCGATTGTTATTCACTGAATATATTTTATAATAAAAGATTTATGACTCGTAAAACTGTTTGATTTTGCTGAAAGATCTCTATTAGCTTATAACAATAGAAAGTTAAGCTCGTTTAAACATTTCAAAAAAAGATAAAAAGATTTGTACTACGATTTTGGCTTAGGGTGCCAATCATTGTACAGTTTACCCTAGGTTGATTTTGCATGGTACAATCAAACGAAAATGGCGTATCTTGTGTGCAAAGATGGTAGAAGAAGAATCTTACGTACACTACTGTGCAAAAGAAAGAAGCACCCAGTATAATTATAAGATACAATGACAAACAATATCTTTATGAAGAAATTGTGTTGTACAATGATTGATTTATTGCATTTAAAGTATTAGATAATCCGCAATAACACATAATATATTCTCAGAACTATTCAATTAAACAGCGGAATCCTTTTGCAAAACTTACTGTGTTCTTATTTGATTTTTTATGTTTTTTATTGCTTTTCGCTTAAATATGGCCGGGTGCTCCTTTCTTTTGGACAACAGTGTATCGTATGTATCGAAAACAAAACATACTTTTGCGTTTAAGCACATTTGCACTCCAATTGCAAAACACCACTCGAAGACTGACGACTCCAAAACAGTGGTTACGTCACAATGTCTGTGTTTAATGAATTATGCAAAATTTAGATCAATTGTATACATGTTGAATACTATCCTAAACCTTCATAAATTATTTTTTATTTTTAAAGGGGTTTAGGATAGGATTCAACATGTATACAATTGACCTGAATTTTGTATAATTCATTAAACACAAACATTGTGACGTAACCACTGTGTTTCGGAGTTATCTGTCTTCGAGTGTTGTTTTGCAGTTGGAGTTCATAAACTATTTTTTATTTTGAGACTACGAAGTTAATGAAAAATATTAATAGAAACGTTTCAGTAAGGTTTTCCAGTGACATGTATAAAGTGCATAAGGTCAAGATCTAGGTCAAATCCCATACTCTGCATGCGCATTGTGAGCGACAATGTATTATTGAATATACGATTGAAAATTGGAAAAAAATGCGCGGTATAATAATTATAGAAATAGTGGATATAACGCGATTCCCAGGATTCCGGTCAAAGGCAAAGACGTAGAACGTGGTCATAGTACCTTGAGCTATCTATAGATTACGAGAACATAATAAATTCTAATCGAGGTTCTTTTGTATAAACGATTATCTAAAGATAGGCGGCTGCCCGGAGAAATCTACTACTTTATTTACGATATGAAAATTATTGTCGACACAGCACAGACTGATTGCAACTATAAATTTTAACGAATCGTTCACGTTTTGCCGGACGGAGGTCGTGTTTTTGTCGATTCCAGGTGCGGCGCGGCGAAAATCATTTGCACATTTTGTGCGCCGGTATTAATGGACAATAATTAATTTTTTCCATCCGTTACATTTGTTTGCATTTATTTCACCTTCCCGAATCCGATTTTCCAATTATTCATGGCACAAGCACTTCAATAAATTCGATTACCCTTTCCCCTGATTTATCAAAATACGATAATTTCGTCTTTCCATTTGAATAATGTTCATTATTCGGGATTTCTTGCTCGACAGAGAGAAATAGTTTTACGAAATTGTGTCTGTCGGGGAAAAAATCACTAAACTGCATTCTGCGCGAAATAAAAATTGTCTGCATCGATTGCAAGAAGAATTAAAAAATTAATAATCTCAGTAGACAGAAAAGTAATAGTATTTATAAATTTCTTAAATATTTTTATGGTCTCGTTTTCCATCTACTCAGTTTTATCACGAATGTATAAAATCCGCTGTGTAGAAATCGCATGCAAACTCGACGATCGTGATCGAATTAGGGATCAAGAATGCATTGCAATGTGCAGTGACTTTGTTAGCAAGAAAACTCGATAAATCCTAGGTCGCAGAAAGAAACGCTGATGACCTTGATAACACAGGGGAAAAAGTTACCTCCAGTCAAGACTTTCTCCAATGACGTGCTCGCTGCTTGAAATCGTCATTCTTTGTCGTCGAAGTATTTTTCAATAACATCTACCGAGCCAAGAAACTTTTGAAATGTCTATTTGCACTTTTGTTTTTGTTTATATTAGATTATAGAAAATAATAATAGATTTTACTGACGAACAAAATTGAAAAAAGAACTCTAGTTCAAAATATTACTGAGAGTACAAGAGAGAAAATAATATTTCGATTTTATTTTATTCTAAAATGAATTGAACTTTCTTAGAATATTCCATCAATGTAGCATGAAAATTTATCGATAGTGTCGATCATTAGGAGAGATCACAAATTCCTCGTAGCTTCCTCACGATCACGATAGGAACCGTCGAGACGATATGTATTTGTCGTCGTAACAGAGACGCATCAAAACGGGTCCCATGGAAATCACCGACACAAATTTCCCCGACACGGTTTTCACCGACAACATTTCACCGACTCCAGATTTGACCGACAATAACTTTGGCCGACAATGCCTTTAACCGAAAACGACTTTGATCGACAACGATTTTGACCGACAACGAATTTGATCGACAACGAATTTGTCCGGCAACGATTTTAGCCGACGACAGTAATAACCAACAGTAACATAATACTGTCGTCGACTAAAGTCGTTGCCGGTCAAAATCGTTGCCGGACAAATTCGTGGTCGGCCAAATTCGTTGTCGGTCAAAATCGTTGTCGATCAAAGTCGTTTTCGGTTAAAGGCGATGTCGGCCAAAGTTATTGTCGGTCAAATCTGGAGTCGGTGAAATGTTGTCGGCGAAGACCGTGTCGGGGAAATTTGTGTCGGTGATTTCCATGGGACCCCATCAAAACAGGTGGCCGTCCGAGATAGCATTCAGCACGAATTGAGCACGAAAAGTGTTGCCTCCGTTTTCGTAAAATTGCATCATCCTTATGACGAATTATAATTCCATTGTATCGCTGCATTTGTTTATCTGTGCACCGTAACACTGCGGATTTAATTAATGACAAAAATGGACAAGCGAGATACAAAACTGAGAAGACGTTACACGGCTTTAACCCTTTGCACTCCGAATTATTTTTCAATTTTATTTTGCCAACTATTCCCTACTATTTAAGTAATTTATTTGAAATTTACTTCAAAGAACAGTTCCTCGACAGCTACTTATTTTAAACAATTTTGTTTTCTAATTGTATTAAATATAGCTCTCAAACTTTGTTGTAATTAATATTTGTGGAACTTGTATTTGTTTTGAATTAAAAAATAAGAAATTAAATAAATAAAGGAAGAACCCAAATGCGAGTCACACTCGACAAAGGAGTGCAAAGGATTAGGACTATTGTTATAGTATTTCCGACTCGTCAAAATTGTTGAAAGTTTAATTGTAAGAAATTAAACAAAATGTAACTGGTATAATTTCATAAAAATTACAAGACTGAAGTTATTTAGATCTCTCGCAATTTTTATAACAATATGTACTTTAATGGAGAAATTTGTTTAATAATTTCTAACGGGAGCACACCTTTGTTAACAATTAGACAATAAAAAATGTGAAATCGGTCATTTCTAGTGCGGTTGGTGTTGAAATAATTGTTCGCGTATTATTGTAACTGTCCTCGATAAAGAAAAAGATTGCGCGGTCAAAACAAAGGAATCGAAGCATGTTATTAGCAATAAATTCACATTAATTCGATACGAGTGTAACCTGTCTTTTATCGTGCTGTTCGAAGCTGTTCTCAATTAGTAGTTGCAAATTGTAACATAAATTAGTATTCGCAGACGTTGGCTGTTCAAAATCATGTCGGTTCCGATATTTGTGCTAGTATTAAATAATTCATATAGCGTTAATAATTTAACTGGTGGTATAAACTAATTACATTAGTTAATCATTTTATATATATAGATTAACGTTCGAAACAGTGGAATTCGAATTTCAAGTTATTCCAGACTGCTGTTGAACGCAATTGAAATTTCCAACATAATTCAATTGAAAAGCGAAACTTTTTGAATAACGTTCTACATTTTCAACAGAATAATTATCCTCCGGATTACAACGTCTGTTAGCCACGTGGCACAGTATTTTTATATGAACTACGTAACTGATTAATTAAATAATAATATATTTTGTCTCTCTAATAAGATAAAAATAGCATCCATGTTGCCATAGATGCATCAAATCCGCAGTGAAATGATTATTTTCTCACGAAAAGACTTCGATATAATTAATCAAAATACAATGAATCAATCAACGTCCATTAGCATTCAATTTTGTCCAACTGAAGTCGACATCATTTCCCGAAATCATTTTGTCCTAAACGCATAGAATAGAAGAGAAATATTCTACACTGCTTTCGAAATTTCTTTTCGGAAGAACTTTGAAACTCCGTCTATTGCAGCGCGATAGATGCAAGTCGAAGACTCTATGCCCGAGGACAGTTAACGCAAGTAGACAATAAGCATAACGTCAACTGCTATCTGTATTCGAGTAGTCCGCGAAGTATATACGTTCCAAGGTTGAAGCAATATCATGACCTTTTGCAATCTGTGCGCTCCAGGCAGCGTGTAACTTGCACCGTTCTCTCTTGCATTAATTTTGAAACCGGTCGCGAGTTGACCGTAATACAATTAAAAAGAAAATAAAACAACCCGGAGGAGAGAACGAGCGATGATCGTTTCTCAGGGGAAAAAAGCATCAATCCAAATACGACGTCGCACAAATTGTCAGCGAACTGCTAACCCAGTTACCGGCGTGGTGTTCCGTGATAACCAACTTTAATATCGGCCCACGTTTTATTGCACGAAGAATTAACAATCATTCTTTTACGATCAGAATAAACTTTCTCGAAACTCACCTGCAGGGTCCGTTTCAAAAATTATGATTGCACAGAGGCTCGAAAATTTAATCGCCTGACTGCGAAACCTAAACGACAATCGCAACTTCCGGATAAATAATCTCGCCTACTAAAACACGGTTCATGGCAAAGATAGAAATATCACTAATGATTAGACAGCGGAATCTTTATGAAATAAAAATGTTCTACCTGAATTGCAACAATCTGAAGTGAAATAGACATTTATTTTCTTTCTTAATATGTTTAATAAGTTGAAAATAATATAACAGCATTTGAAAATCCTTCCAATGTTTTTACTGTTTTAAATTACACCTACTCATTTTTGCCATAAATGCATCAAATCCGCTGTCTAGTAATGAATGTAAATTTAAACACGCTCCGTGTGTTTTATAAACTCTCAAATGTCATGAATGCATGTCGATTTACAATCTAATAATAAATAGCAGATCACGTTTACGATCTGCTCATGACATCACACATTTGAGACTACTTTGCCGACTATAGTTGTTTTAACCGTGTCAAAACAGAATTCAGAAAATTTGGCACGACTAGACTACGGATTTTATGCATTTATAGTAACAATAAATAAATTTTTTTTTGAAGTATTCGATATATTTAAAGATTTAATATATTTCCTAATTTATATGTATTAACCCCCCCCCCCCCCTGTTTCCACAAGGTTCACCTATTTCAACAATTATCCCTTTGCACTCGGAGCTATTTAAACTCGAAAATCAAACGTTTCTTCTGATCTAGAAATATTTCCATTCTCTATGATTTTTTAAATTTGGTATTTAAACAATTTTCGTTTACAAGACGTAATTTGCATTATTCGGTAGCATCTAGCTATGAAAATAGTGACGTGCGCAATTGTATGCTTCCGAATAATGCAAATTCCGCCTCGTAAACGAAAAAATAGGATTTTTTAGGGCGATGGCGCCCTAGATCACTGAGCCACTGCGCGGTTAGAGCGCGCGCCTGCGGATCCGTGGTCGCGGGTTCGAATCCCGCCGCCGGCACCTCTGGAAATATTCCATGTGCCATTTAAAACTGTGGTGCCCGAGGTGGTTCGGGATCCACCTTCAAAAAAAATAAATTGTAAGTCGCGTCGCTTAATAACCTAGCAGTTGAAGCGACGTAAAAGAACAAAGACAAAAAGGCGCCCTAGATCGATCTTTTATCTAGCGTTTTTGACTACTGAAACCCCTCATTTTTGTATTATCTAGAAATGAGAACGCGCACCCTTATAATCCTGGAAAAAGGAGTCTACTCTGTTAAACAGCGAAAGTGCAGAATAATAAACCAGCGCGACTCCAGCCGCACCGTCTAATGGCAGCTTATTTTGATAGGTTGCCATAAAACCTAATGGTATAAAGGTTCGGGTTCACCGATTCGCAGGAGTCCAATAGCGCGCGTGTCCGTTCACCTCGCCGGCTGCTCGGACCTTTATCTCATAATAGAACAACGAGTCTGACCTTGCACCGGGCAGCTCCATGGCGGTGGATCGGTGATGATGGGGATGGTGGTGATGATGATGCGACCTTTCGTCTGCCTCGATCATCCCCGAGTGCATCGTCTGCTGTTGCGGATGCTGGGGATGCAGGTACAGCTGTTCCGGCTGTTTCATCCACATTTTTTTTGCAGTCGTTCTCAACAACAACAACAACAACAACAGCTACTCCACTGAATCACAAATCCGTTTTCTACAGGTTCACGCACTCGCACAGACATCCAGATTTCAGTTCACGATGGGTAACGAGATTGATCGCCGTTAGATGATCGTCGCTCTTCATGATGTACCCGATCGGTTTCGAGCAGACGTGGCCACAACGAAGATAATCCTCTTTTTCTAGAGAGGACACAACGAAGAGAGATAAACGAAGAACCGTCGGGAAGAAGCTCCGCTTAAATCGGGGACGAAACGCTCGAGGAACGAGGCTCCTCCTCGGCGTCGTTCGCCATATTGGAGAACGGGCTCGCAGCTCGTTCAGCTCTCTCTCCCCGTTATCGCGCGACAGCCTCTCTCGCGGCTTGTTTGTTGCGCGAATTAAAATTAGCCAGGTCGCCTGGTTAATCTTACTCGTTCGATCGCTCCGTTTCGCCGCGACCGAATGATAAAAACGTCTCTATCTCCGCGCCGGCGAACGACACGAGCAAACATTCGGCAAAAACCGGGACAGTGGCGAGGCGACCACCGGGAGGGGAGCAGGCAAAGTAACACGAATAAAACCTCGCAGCTCCGTTTTCTCGGCGATGACGCCGCGGTATAGCGATTATTGTCCCGTCAGAGTTTGATACTCGACGCTGGATTAACGACCCGCCCGCTCCGCGAGCTTGTCCTCTTAGCTACCTAGCCAGAGGAACGACCAAGAACTCGGGTCACACCCTTCGCGGAAGAAACGGAACGGAGAAGATCAAGTCTCTCAACGATAGCAGTTCGAACGGTGGCGGTGCGGTAACGTTCGCGCAACGTTCATACCGCGCGACAATGATCCTCCAGCGTCAAGATCGCGCGGGCAACGAACGTTCCCAGTGGCCTCTGACACGGCCAGTACGGATTCCTCGGTATCCCGACCTTGACACCGTGCTCCAGATCCGCGCGATGCCGGAAACGCATTAAGGAGTCGCCAGCATATCGATCCGAGCACCCGCGGATCAAAGGGATCTTGGAGGATACTCGCGGGTTGGTCCTCCTCAAGGTCGCCGTTCCATTAGATCGCGCGAAAAACGCGACGGAACCGAATCATAACGCCGAGGGAGCCCCGGCCTTGACACACTGTCCTCGATGCCTCTTACGCTGTAGAAAAGGCAGCTATGCATTCCGTGGGTGCGAGCCGCTCCGGAACTGTGCCACTCGGACAGCGAATAGAAAACTGTCCCGTCGTCGCTTGTCCGCTTCGAACGCGTATCCTCTATTTATATGACGGCCACCGGGATCCAGTTTTGCGCGGGTTAAAAACAGCACGGTATAACTACACACACTTAGACCCGTCAATGTATTCGCGGATCACGCAGCAGGTAGACGGTATAATGCACTTTAATGATGCATTGGGTTTGCAGAGACAATACGAGAACCTCGTAGTACACTGGATGAGTTTTATCGAGTATCAGCCTGAACACCGGCAAGACGCGGCACGCACGACAGCCGAATACGAACTGCCGGTGGAGCTGTGCCCCACTACCAGCCACAATCAGCGCTTCCCCTCCCGTCGAAGCGACCAATCGTCGTTCCCCTCGTCTTCCAATGCTATCCAAGCTCGGACCGCGCAACATGATAACAACACATTTTTAGGCGGTTCCCGTGTGTAAGGCGGCTTCGAACCCACGCGATAAGAAATGAATTTTCGTGCACGCGCGACAACCTCGCGAAGTCGTGCGAGAGAACGTGTTGCGCAGCGCGGGCTGACGGGTTGAGGCGCTGACAGGGATTGACGGTTACGACGAGGACCAACAATTTTTGTTACGAAAATCAATAATTGCTGGAACCTGTTTATTATTTAACACTGAACCTCCCCACCGCCGGCCAGCCGGTCGAACGAGACCGGTTCTAGATTTTTTATTTTGGAATTATTGGAATCGTAAAGGTGTTTCCATGGGAATTGATTGAATACAGTTTTCTACTCCAGTATACAGGGTGAAAAATCTGTATTGGCTTATAATAATGCCAAGTTAAGCTCGTTTAAACATTTCGAAAAAAGATTTTTACTACGATTTTGGCTTAGGGTGCCAATCATTGTACAGTTTACCCTATTTAGTATTATATCGTTGGATGGATAAAAGTTCGGATGGATAAAATCGATAAAAGTTCAAGTGGGATCCGAGTAAATACACTCGATTTCATGTGGACAAAATGAAAAAGGTCATATGTAACAAAGATATTCCAGATCAGATGAAACGTTTGGATTCCGTAGTCAAAATAGCTGCGAGCGCAAAGAGTTAATTCGAACCCCACGCGATAAGGAACTGAATCTTCGTGCACGTGTGATGCGTTCACGGAATCATGCGGGTGACGTTCTGCGTTTAGCGCTGCGAGCTAAACAGGGTTGAAATGGTAGGAGGTTTAAGGGTGGCGATCTGTTTTGGACGGTGGCCAGAAGTAACGGTCACCTTAAAAATTGGTATGGAGATAATCGATAACTGAACCTTGATTATTGTTTAACTTTTAGCACTCGACGCTGTTTTGATTCCAGGATCCAAACGTTTCATCGAATCTAACATATGTATTTGTTACATGTGACCTTTTTCATTTGTCATATGAAATCGAGTATATTTATTCGCAACACACTTGAACTTTTATTAAACCCACAAACATTTAGCAATATAGGAATTGTTTTGACTCATTTAAACTGCGGATTTTTATGGAAAATAAAAATTCTTCTTAACAATTGCGATTCATAAGAACAAAATGGGAGTTTATCTTGTCGCTATATGAAACTTCAATAATTCATTTTTGTCATAAATACATGAAATCCGCAGTCCACTTATAATAATTTTTAGTGGTACCTCTGAGAATTTACTTAGTCGTGAATTTTAAGGAGGACGCCTGATTTACAGAGTTGAAGAAACCGATTTTCCTTTACATTAATCAACAGTATAACCCTTTAGAAATATTCTCGTAAAGGTATCAAATGAAATTCAAATGAATGAAGCGTCTTTTACCATTTTTTCTAGCGACTGACGCAAATATGACTCATTTAGTCCCAAGCAAGGATAGAAGCCGATTTTTAAACATACAATTATTTCCTATCTTACTAACGAACTTACTAACATATAACAAAAGTTCTATTTTACTTTAGACTCTGGACACTTGAAAGTGCGAGTTTGTATGAAAATTCACATTCAGTTTTCATCAAAAGAAAATATATTTAATCCGTATACGAATGAAACGATACATCCACTAAAAGCTTTATTTGAATAAAAAAAAACTATGTTAATTATTACTGTAGAAAAACAAAATATAGAGACAGCTGGTATTTTTTGACATTCACTAAACTCTCGCATCGTGTTGTTGACACACGAGGGTAAATTATACGGGGTGCGTGAGGTTGAATGATACAATCGGACATATGATAATTCCTTGCGCAAAATCGAAACTGGAAAATGAAATTTCATGTTGTCTTCCGAATTAAAAAAATAAAGAACTTTACACAGTTTTATAGCTAACGGAAATTGAGTCTAATTATTTAATATTTTATAAACTATCGAAATGGTTTTCTTCGACACAACAGCAGTTAAAGAAATTTCTATTATCGAGTAGCAAGTTCTGTATAAATTAATATAACATTTTCGTTCGCTTGGTCATTTTTCGCACGTAGATTAGGCTTCAAAATTACGGTTTTTTTTTTTATTGTGTTCGTATTTTCGAAACTCATGCCCTGAATGGACTGTTGCATCGGGAGAATCGGGAGAATCGCAAGATATTTGAATTACAAAATAGAACGTACGCCTTGCGTTACTGTGACTTCATTTTAATACGAGCGTAATATGTTTTGCAAATTATATTTGACTGCGCTTGCTTAACATGCATTTCCACGCGGCAAGCGGTGGCGAACAAGTAAAATGAGCTATCTCTCTTATTGTCGCGCATATTTTATAGACTGTGCACTTTCCTATTGTACGAATGTTTTACCTGCCAATAAAGAGATATATACTTACATTTACGACACTCAAACGCAACAATTTACACGATACGCACTTTTGTAAAACTCTCTATTTTACTTCTCAAACCTTTTTGCGGTCCTCGAAAATATAATATAATATAATATAATATGAACAATAAAAATATAATATAAATTTCGGAAATTGGTCCAATTGTTAACCATCATACGTTCCTCAGAAACAGTAGCATAAAAGATCCTAGTATAATAATTAGACAGTAGATCTTTAGGCAAAATAAAATTTTTGCACATGAATTGAAACAAACTTGAGTGAAATAGAAATTTATTTTCTTTCTTAATATGTTTAACGGGCTGAAAATAACATGACAGTATTTTAAAAATTTTCTGACGTTTTTACAAATTTACATATATTTACAATACATTTTATGCATTTACAATACATTTATGTAAATGCATAAAATCCGCTGTCTAATAATAATCCATTGCTACACATTTTAAATAGAAAAGTTATGCTTCACTTTTATGGCGTCACATTTTAAAAAATGAGTGTCACAACATTAACAAAAAGAGATCAATCATTTTGCAGAATGTAAAAATAGTAAATGGGTGGATTTTCTGAGGAATGTATGGAGGTTAACATGCTTGTTTAAACTAATTTGTTGCTTACTATGAGATCAAAAACAACACGATTGACTTTATTTAGATTTCGTACAATTTCTGTTATAATACGTGCCCAAATCAGAAAATTTATTCTGGAAATTTATAATTGTGGATTATATAAAATCAATCATTTGATTAATGTATAGGTAGATTTAGTGTAATCTCTTTGAATTACTGTGTGTTAAGTACAGAAAAGTCTTGATCGAAGAAACCGTAAGATCTATGAAAAACGAATATCCCCTCCACTGCGGGGCATACTCCGCAAGAAGCTCGAGCTGAAGTCTCTATTGATGTCTCGCTCGGCGCGGTCGGCGCGGTGGACGCAGTCATAAATCAAAAATAGTGTCCCGGTACGATCACTGTCCGTGAAAAACACGGCTGTTGGACAGTAAAGCGGCGTTTACTGTAGTATGCCGCGTAATCCGATACGGGGTCAGGTATATCGGTGTGAACCACTACTAATCCAATTAGAAAACTTCTTTATTTTTCATTATTTTTTGATTGGACTTGGACCAACCTATTTGTGGCATTTTTCTAATTGAAATGACACTAAAGACAATGAAATAGTAGAACCATAGGATCTAAGAAACAGCACGGACCCGAAGGTTTTTCTTAGATCGAGACTTTACTGCATAAGTTTAAATAAGAAAAAAAGTCGGACACTTACCCACACGAGACCGTCGTTTCCAGCACCGAAGTCGAAGACGACGCGCTCGCGTCATCCTCGTCCACGTCATCCTTCATTTTTCAGATTGTTCCTGAAACGCAATACGGTAAATATTGTAAAACGCAATATTGTAAATGTTATTACTTTGGACGAGTCGCGAATGTTATCGGTGTTTCTCTCGAAGCTTGTCGCATCATTCCTCGATTCTCCTTGTAAATATTTTCCTCGACTCACCGCGTGAGGTGAGATGACGATAATGCTTTCAACGGGGCAACTGCGCGTCACAGAAGACCGCGATGACAGTCGATTGATTGATAATGTAAATAAATGATGCGCATTGGCATCGATAATGCAACACATGAAAACAACACGTGTCTCGATACAACCGTTATCCATCGTCCGCCGACATCCTAATCGAGAGAAACAACTTCTTACGCGGTGCTATCGACTACACTTACGACTTGTAACTCGATCAGAGTTATGCGAATATTATTCGTACACAGCTCGTACAGATTACCAAGTGTATCCATTCACGTTCTTATTTCTGATTGCTTTATTCGCATTACCAAAAATTACGAACCATTCACAATAACGATTCACACCATTCACCATCTCAATGAGTGGCTCTTCAATAATGAACATACGGGGAGACGTAACATAAGACAAATAATTATTATTTATCATATATATAATCCCACTAATATTCGGTCTTAAAAAGATGATAACTTTTTTAATATTGTACTATACGATTCGAACTTTTTTCGGAAGTTGGAGCAATTAGTTTGCTACAGGATGTGAAAATTTTTTTCAGAAATTGCAATTGGTCAGAATTCTAGAGAAAATACTAAAAGTTACATTTTACAACTTTTTTATGTGGGCCACATTGAAAATTTAAAAAATACGTTTTGTAGATCAGTGTCGATTAAACATATTCTGAAAATTTCGTCAAAATCGGTCGACGTTGCAATGAGCTACAAACGTTTAAAGATGGTAAAAATTGCAGATTTTCACGATTTTCGGCCTATAACTGCAGTAAATCTAAGGATTCTTACATCTTTCAATGCCTGTCATTTTTTTCCACATCAACTGATTTCAATGAAACTTTCACAGTGCATATAATTGACAGAGATCTAGAAAATGTATTTTTTAAATTTTCAATATAGGCCCACATAAAAAAGTTGTAAAATGCAACTTTTAGTATTTTCTCTGCAATTCCGACAACTTGCAATTCTATTCAAAAATTTTAGTCGCGTTGTGCAGCAAACCAATTGTTCTAACTTCCCAAAAAATTTCAAATCGTATGGTCCAATATTAAAAATGTTGTCGTCTTTTTAAAAGTGTCCAGATATTAATGGGAGTCACTGTATATATATTTAATTACTTATTCAATTGACAAGAAAATAAGAAATTTTCAACAGGCGATAGCGGACACAAATGATGAGCTAACTCTCGTCGCAGTTAAAAGCTAAAATTGAAAAACAGTTGAAGTTGAATTATTTTAGTTAATTTATTACTAGTTGCTTGTTGTATTCGACCAAGATATATTTAATATATTGAAAAACAAATGTTCCGAAGATTTGTTTCTGTAAACTACACTTCAAAAATTCATGGAACTGAGGATCTTAGAGGACCTAACAATTCTAAAACAGTACCAAGGATATTTTCAAGATTTAGCAAAAAGTTAATATAGTTATTTTTGATAGAACTTTTTTTTAATTCGATAAAATCTTTGATGTCATTTATATATACATTTCTAGAATCTTCAAAAAAATTTTAACAGCTTTCTTACATTGCTACTACTGCAATTAAAACTGTGAAGACATTAGAAGAATATAAGAATATTGTCTCATTATTTTCAAGGCACATATTATGGAAAAATGGAATAAATTTTAGTCTGACTTCTACGTCTTGCAATCCACCTAGAAATATTTGATTCTGAGGCAATCCAAAAATGTCTATCGACATAAACATTTATATAACAAAGACATCATTTTATTTTAAGTAGTACCGCAATCATTTTTTCAAACAGTAAATAAATAATTTCTCCACCAATTCTATCAACATTTTATATAACGTTTTTGCCGGACAGTGAAGCGCTCGTACACAGGAATTCGGAATCAAGTGGCGCGAATATGTGCCGGAAAGATTTGGTCGAAAGACACAGGCGGCCGAAGGCGCTTCATTCGGTCGTAATTAAAGGCGCATAATTAAGTCTACAAATAGAATTCTTTTCCGAACGAAATAAACACTTTGTACGTCACCGGGTTTATAAATGGACGTATCGTAGGAGTCCGCTATTAATAGAACCAACTCGATACGCGAACGGAGACGTAATTCTTGTTGTGCAGAAGAAAATCCTTCTGTTCCGCGGGCAACTTTGTTGAAACGAGCAATGTTCATCGTCGATCGATCGCTGGTAATTCGAGATCACGGATGATGCTACAACGCGTGGGACGATTGCGTATTCTTTCGGATAACGCGAACAAAGTCGAAACAATCAGTCAACGCTGCTCAGGATCAAGGATTCCTTTGTCCATAGTCACGCAACTCTGTTACACCAATGGACTGTCGATTAGGACCCTATTCACGTGATCTACAAAAATACCTCATTTTAACCTCGATAAGTATCGGCCTATCAAATGGCTTTCCCGCCGGGTTACGTAATAATTTCTCACTGAAACTTTAATATTAGTCTCTCATCTATCTACTTGTTGTCAGATCGAATCTACACAACCGAGTGGTGTGCGACTGCGCGTTGATCAAATTACAGCAGCGGCGGTCTGATGAAAATCGTGATTGCTTTTTGATTGCTTATTGAAATACTAGTACACCGACTCCATGGAAACATTGTGAAAACTGTCGGACCACCTGGTCAAGACTCCTGTTGCAATTTTTGTTAAACTTATCTATGCATTTACTGCCCACTTAATATGGAAAGAGTCTCTACGCAGCTGAACACTCTGGGACTTGGATGCTAATCCAGTGAAAATATATTTTTGGTTTTTAATCATATTTTTATGACATTCTTACGAATAGGTTTGTGACATTTTTCTAATTGAAATGACACCAAACAAGACAGTTGGGGGATCATATTTATTCATTAAATTCGCGATGTAATGGAACCTCGACTATCCGAACTGTGGAACATCAGTGCTTACAGACTCGAGATGAAATCTTCACTAATCTGTACAATAAATCATGAACAGATATCGACGGTTCGAATAGTCGATATCGTGTTCGGCTTCATTTTAATCAGAAAAATGTCACTTTGTTGGTAAAAGTTTCGTAGAAAAATAATTCGACATGAAAAAGCTTGATCATTGGATTAGCATCGACTCAAGCAAACATCGTGCACATCTCTTTCGCACATATCGAGACGTTACTGTACTGACGACTAGATTTTCTGGAACTCTGCGAAATTCGTTACACACGATTAATTACAAAATTCGAGGATTCGAGTAGCTGGACAAAATCTTTGGTTGATCTACATTCCGATTCAGAGGCCTCAATGGAGACTAGATTGTATTCGGGAGATAGTTTATCAAAATCGTCAAAAGTGAAACAGACCCTACCGAATCTATTATACATGGTAGAGTCGTCGTTTGGGCTATCAAAGTCAATGGGGACCTTGGAAGTTTCAAGAGTCTAGGAGAAGAACAGACCAGATGTGGTTCAGAACTCATTGAACTCTCGGGACCCTCAAGACCTCGGTATTTTCTTCTCTTAGGTATCACGGATCATGAATCCTTGAAACCACACGTGCTTTATCGCTTCTGATAACTGCGTTGCAGAAGTTCATGCAAATCATTCTCATGAAAAGATTTCAAGATTTTCCTCTTTGATGAGTCCATTTAGACCAAGCCAACAGCGGCGGATCGTTAGTTTCTGGGCTAACGCTGTTGGGGGGCCTGCCCAATTAACCCGAATTAACTCAAGTACCAAAAATTTTCGTATAATTTATTTTTTCGTACTACAAGACCTGTATCCAATTTATCAAACGATAAATATTCCGTTTTGTCGATCGTAGATAACGAATAGAATTTGTGTAATGTTTCCGGCGCACAGGTTCGATCAATTGTTAGAAACAAAGCAATTTTGCAATTTAATTCTTTATTCTCGACGTTTCAGTCCAGGTATGGACCATTTTTTCAAGAGAAATATGCGTCTGTAAAATAATGTATACTGTAATGTATGTTAAATATAATGGGATAATAGCCAACAAAACTTTACCGTACTTGCTATGTAAAAGAAAAGTATATATTCAATATTGGAAAATATCTATATTTCGCCATCCATGATAAATATTCCGTTTTGTCGATCGTAGATAATGAATAGAATTTGTGTAATGTTTTCGGCGCACAGGTTCGATCAATTGTTAAAATTAGATATTTCCCAATATTGAATATATTGAATATATTTTTCTTTTACATAGCAAGTACGGTAAAGTTTTGTTGGCTATTACCCCTGTTGTTGGCTATTAACATACATTACAGTATACATTATTTTACAGACGTATATTTCTCTTGAAAATGGTCCATTGTTTTTAACAATTGATCGAACCTGTGCGCCGGAAACATTACACAAATTCTATTTATCAAACGATGTCCCGAAATCGGTTTTGATTAATTTCGATGGTCGTATCGATTAAATACAGTTTTCGCACAAAATCGACGAATTCGATGACGTCTATCACGCATAATAAGCGTCACTGACGCAAATTCGTGCATTCTTTCACCTAGAAGATCTCATACCCACGAGTTGAGTCAACAAGAACGAGCAGCTAAAATAATTCCTGACTAAACTGATTTTACGCATTGATGACAGAAATGCTGATTGGTCAAATACAAAACTATAAATTCATCAGTAGAATGATGCCACGTTGTTTTCGACTTGTTAATAGACAGCGAATCTTTAGGAAAATAATAATTTTTCACCAGATTTGTAACAATCTGGAGTGAAATAGAAACTTATTTTCTTTCTTAGTATGTTTAAACCCTTGCCGTAGCATTTTCTTTACAGTTAAAACGTCTTCATGCACAAAAATGTCGTAGAAGGGAAAAGAAAATGTATATTTTTTGTATGGCTACATTTCTTTTAATGCTTAAATATTGATTACAAATGAATCAAATATTTCATTTCATCTAAGATGAAACGCGTGACATCCATATTTGTTAGACTGTGTTAAAAACCTTCATCACGGGTCTGGTTCGTCAAGATACGGCGAGGGATTAATAAATTGAAAATAATATAACTATTTTTAACTTCTTCTAATGCTTTTACTGTTTCATAAAATCCACTGTCCACTTATTAAAATTACCAAAAGAAGAAATACATTTAATTTCTGTTTTTACGATCGGGCACCATTTATTTTCGAGAGACTCGTCGCACGAATGCAATTCGATTTTGTCGGATCTCGTATTATCCGAGATACCAACCACGAGCAACCGGTTACGAATGACTTTAGCCGTTCTTGTTGACTCACCCTGTATACCTCCGACACTCGACGGTTGTATTCAATGTGGACGAACATTGTTGAACTACTTGCCCGACGCGATGCCATGAAACGTGCTTAGATCGTATCGGAAATTGAAATCGCACGCGCGCATTCTTCGCGTCGAAAGTTTCTTTTCTTCTGTTGACTGCAGCAACATTTCGATTCGAACGTCGCTTCGCTGTCTTCCGGGAAATCTAGCCGTGATTAATTTTCGATGAGTAGCGGCGCGATATTCGAAATGATAGAATATTTCGTGGCTCGGGCAGAGAACGTTTTTGCATTCGATAAAGATAAAAGGCCGCCGTATCGTCGGAGAAGATAAAGAAAATGTACTCCGTACCGAGAGGATGAGAAAAAAGACCCAACAAAATACTTCGGTGCCAGTCTGCGCGCAGATATCCGATAAAATATTCCCGATACGAGGGCTGTACAGTTGAATAAAGATATCGATTCAGAGTTCGGATCCTATTGAATGGAACACAGCAAGGGTTCTCGGATGCTCCCGGCTCGTCCGATGCACAGACACACGTGTGTCCTACAGCCGTATGTGAGCTCATGTAGGTAGATGCCTGTATCTAGAAGCTGGCGTCAGGTAGGTCTGTGTTGATACACAGGGTCGTTGACATTGCTCTACTATCACTAGGTTCTGCTGCGTGCGCGTTATATGACAGAGCCGATAAGGTCGTCAGAGGTAGCCTACGTACAATGCACTCACTTGCAGCACGAAATGGACGGCTCGTTCGCCGGGTAATATCACTAATAATTTTCCCGTGATTCCCTTCGTAAATCTCCATTTGTCGTGCTTCCACTAATTGGAGTTGGTTGGAAATTTACGTTCGCTACTCTGGGTTCACTGCGATCGCTTAGGGGATCTATCCAATATAACTTGTAACTAGATTTATCTAGTCTAAGCATAACTGCGGATCTTCATGCAAAATCCAAATTTTTGGCATCCGCAGCAAGAAATAGGAGTTCCATAGATTTCTTCTCTTAACTCTTTGAGGCACACGATTTTAAAGAAAATGAAAACCCAAGTTGCACAGAGTTTTCTTTAATATCAATATAACATCAACGTCTCGGGGTGGGCTAAAATATATCCCACTATGCATAAAAAGCTAGGCAAAAGGTGGAACAGTTTTTAACCCAGCTAACCTCAAAGAGTTAATAAATTCGATGAGTTAGAAATAATATAATCAACCTTCTAGAATCTCCTGATACTTTCTCACTATTGTTTCACCTACTCATTTTTCTGATAAATGCATAAAATCCGCCGTCTAGTTATTTTCCTGTACTTCTATTAGAAGGCTGTGTCATTCTTACATTCCAGTAACTAGATTTATCTAGTCTAAGCATAACTGCGGATCTTCATGCAAAATCCAAATTTTTGGCATCCGCAGCAAGAAATAGGAGTTCCATAGATTTCTTCTCTTAACTCTTTGAGGCACACGATTTTAAAGAAAATGAAAACCCAAGTTGCACAGAGTTTTCTTTAATATCAATATAACATCAACGTCTCGGGGTGGACTAAAATATATCCCACTATGCATAAAAAGCTAAGCAAAAGGTGGAACAGTTTTTAACCCAGCTAACCTCAAAGAGTTAATAAATTCGATGAGTTAGAAATAATATAATCAACCTTCTAGAATCTCCTGATACTTTCTCACTATTGTTTCACCTACTCATGTTTCTGATAAATGCATAAAATCCGCCGTCTAGTTATTTTCCTGTACTTCTATTACAAGGCTGTGTCATTCTTACATTCCAGGTCATAATTTTTATATTCAAAATCTGGCAGAGGATTAAATTAGAAAATGGACCAACGAAGGACATCAATTTTTCACGAATGAACAGAGGTGTCCCAGTGAATGGAAATTATCATTCAAAATACAAATTACTAATTCTTATTTAATATTTTGTTGAGATTGTATAATAAAATTTGTAGTCTCTACGTATATTTCCATTTACCAAGTTTCCTACCCACTGAATGAAAATAGTTGAAAATTTACGTTCTCTATTCTCTATTTTACAATCTAGTCGCACATAAGTTAAAATCATATTTTGAGGATACAGTACAAACGCACGATTTAAAATAGCTGGAAAGCGATGCATTACAATAATGACAACATTTTTATAATTTTGATAATTGTCAAGAGAGGAACGAAACTTATTCGACCGTGGTAAATTTAGTCTTGAACTCTTGGTACTCGTTCTATTTTCGTTTCTTATGCTTACGCGACGTTTTCTCTGATGAGAATTCATTATTACAGCTTGAGAACGTGTGTTCGAAAAAGGAATTATTTGCTGCACCATTTAATCGCATGCATTTTTAATATTTTTGTTTCCTTTCATGGATGAGAAACCTGTAGTTTCAAAAACAGTTACTTTTCGTTCGCTTATACATATGTATTCATTTTCATACATTTTGCATAACAATTTCAGAAACCGTAGATAAGAGACGGAAATGTATAAATGCTAATGTAGCAAAAGCAAGTGATAACGCAGTGAAAAATACACGTGCAATGTACAGGGAATCACAGTAATGTTCGGACACTTTTCAATGGACGATAACTTTTTAAATATTGGACCACACGACTTGGATTTTTTTTGAGAAGTTAGAACGATTAGTTTACTACCTGACGAAAACAAAAATTTCGAAGAAAATTACAATTGGTCAGAATTACAAAGAAAATGCCAATATTACAAATTACATACATTTATGATTAATCCTTAGCACTCCGAATTATTTTTCAAAGTTGCCAACAAACTTATTTTAAACAATTCTGTTTACTAATTATATTAAATACAGCTCTCAAACTTTGTTGTAATTTATATTTGTTTTTAACCAAAAAATATAAATAAAGGAAGAACCAAACACATATAAGAATCTGTTTTATTTACATTTGTCTTTCTCTGGTGTCGAGTCACACTCGACAAAGGAGTGCAAAGGTTTAATGAATCATTTTTATGACCCCTCACTTTGTAAAATATAGTTTCTGTATTGTGCAATACAGAAAATATAAAAATTGATATAGATAAGAAATGGTGTTTTTTCTATATTTTTCACTGTCACAATTGTTACGAGGTCTTCTGTAGTGGTCAGTACTGGCCAAAAAGGAAATAACATGTCCTCTGACATGACAGGCTCGACGATATGTGACATATGGACATTCAGTTTCGGGAACATGTTTTTCACTGGCCTTTTGTTTTTCAGTTAAAACTAGGCTTTCTACTGACATTTGGTTTTTTAATCAAAACTTGATCTTTCACTGCATTTTTCAATACATTGGTATACCGCAAATTTTGATTACAGGCACAGTATATCTACTATTTTAATATTGCACGCCATTCGGTTTTCCATGTTTTCCAATATTTCAAGATCACTTCTTAGGATTACAGTTTTGTTTTCAAACTGTACTTCAACGACTAGATATACAGAAAATACTTAAATTATTGGATACGTGTCCATCGATTGAATCCGATGATGAGCTTGAATCAACACAATAGAATATTGGAGAATCACTATCCGACCTATTATTTTACATGTTACAATAACGACTACAAGCTACATACGTCAATAACGCTGTATTCTCTTAATCCGATTCGTCCTGGAGACAATCCGTAATAGGAAATAACTTTCCCTTTAACTATTGTTTTTACATTCGTATAACTGGATTAATATTCACTTTATTTAATTAAGTTCTTGCACATTCTGCTAGCGAATTACAACTGTCTCGATTGGTTTTAGAGATTGAATTTTTTGGTGGTTCACGTTCTTCATTTACAAGATTGTTATCCTCATCTTTTAGTCTTTTATACCTCTTTCTAGTGGGCATTTTCGAGTTCGTTGCAAGGCTTAATTGAACTCTTGTTTAGCAATTTCGGCAATAGAAAACTTTTCTTGAAACTATTTTCGAGCGGTTTCCATTTCAGACGCACTTCACCTTCCTTCGCGTCCCATTTTATGAACCGAACACTATTTCTCTTAATTATATCTTTATATCGATCGTATTTGTTGTTAATATTAAATTACTAATGCTCTCAGCGCAAAGATTCGATCATTTGTTACTTGACTTTCAAAGCAATTTTGCAAACTACTAAAGTAATTCCGACGTTTCGATCTTTATTTAGATCATCTTCCTCTTACTATTTCTTACTATTTCTCTTGCATATTAAGTACCAGAGACTTCTCACGACATGAGAAAACTGAGAAGGGACAATACGACGCGTGTCCTATCGTATTGCTCCACTTGAGGATGTCCATGGTTTTTCTTAGAAGCAGATACTGCGAATAATCTTCTTACAGATATTAACCGCTATAATATATGATAATTGATTTACTAAAATGCTAGGTGGTTCGGAACCCACCGTAATAAAAAGTAGGTCCCGCTGAAATTAGGCGATAGTGAGAGTGGAAGAGGGAGAGAGTGGTAAATGGATTTTGAAACACTGAGGGGACCAAATATCATTACTAAGAATTATTTACTAAAATGCACATCTGTTTCCTGTATCGTATGGAAACGCAGACATAGAGCGTCCTATATTTTCGTCCCTGTAACAATAACGGCAGAGATAAACCGCGGTGTAATCAAACCGGGAGACTTGGGAACAGTCGATCGGCTGATTCGCGAGGTCGATAAGGAACCGAAGCAATCTTTATTCGCGTGCCCGTTCGGCCGTTCCCGTTCGTTTCCAGAAGACACCCGCTGATCGGAGGGTGACGAAGTCGCGGAGCTCGATGGAGGATCGTCGACGGGACACGAATACCGTTTGAACGGGTGCAGGAGGGTAAAGCACGCGCGACGCGTATTATGCTCGGAGGCTCGCTCCGTTAAAAATACGAGGCACAGGAAGCGGCGCGCGGAGAGTATCGAGCGGCTGAAACAAACAAAGAAAATGCGGAACACGCCGGTGCATGCCGGTCGCCGGTAATATTCAGCCGTCTAGACACTAGACTCTCTTTGTTCGTTCGGGGGCTGATTTTCGGGGGTTGTTCCTGGTCGAGCGTAGGGTAAACCGAGCACCGCCCGGTACCCGTGGGCGGAGGAATGCACGAGAGTCTAAGCACGGGGAAAGAGACCGAGACACGATTACACGAGGATAACCCCCGTGTTAGGTGTGTACGCGTGTGCCAATACCTGTGTCTGTACGTGTGGGGATGGCTCTGTACTCGTGTGTGTCTGTTTTCGCGTGCATGTGTTTCGGCCTGGTCGACGAGTGATCGGCAAGTTCGTGATCAACGACGACGAAACGGTGGGCCGTGTCGGTGCACGCGCGACCGCCCGCCGTTTCTCTCTTCTTTCCTCGGTTGGTTATGGTTAACGACGACGCTCCACCGAACCAATTGACGGTTCTACAGTACACATCCTTCGTTCGCTGCTTCCGGCGAAACCTGCCGATTATTTCCAGAAACGTGAGTTTGATACAATATCTGTGCTGGGGGAGACCAGAACAACATATTCTAAGGCACGGTCTAAGCGACAATCAGCGAAAACTAAGTGGAAACTAAATATTATGTGTACAAATAAGTTCGGCGCCTTTACATACAGTGGAGGACCAAAGTATTCGTACGCACTTTAAAACAGAATAACTTTTTCATAATTGTATCAAACGACCTAATGTTTTGTAAGCAATCAGGGGCATTGATTTACTAAATGATCTGCAAAGAAGATTTTTCAAAAACTACAATCTACAAGGTTGCATGCAAAAATAAAAACAGCAGTTTTTCAAACTTTTTTATTTGGGCCCTTAATGAAAATTAATGAAAATTTAAAATATATGTTTTGTAGATCTATATTAGTTATACACGTACTGAATATTGAGTACAAACGAATCAAATTTTATTTCGTGTAAAATGAAACGCGTAACATTCGTATTTGTTAGATTTTGTTAAAAACCTTCGTCACGAGTTTTGCTCGTCAAAATACGGCTTAATGTTGAGATGTTAAGAAAGAAAATAAATTTCTATTTCACTCCAGATTGGTGCAATTCAAGCAGGAAATTTTTATTTTCTATGACGCACACTATTGTGTACATTGATTTTTAAATGTTCTTTCAATTTTTGTCATTCCGTAATATTAACCCTAACTATTGAAGAGATTTGTTCTAAATGTCAAACGATTAACCAAGTGCTTGGCAGTAAAATGTTAAAAAATTACGAAAATTGTTAATCGATTTTACCTGCAAATAGCTGAAATATGAAGCCTGATTATTTAACTTAATCTGGTAACATCTTTAACACTACATAACATCGGCCACGACGGCAATCGATAATCTTGATTACCATCATCACGGAGAGAAAAAGGTTCAACAGATTTACTACGTTTCTTTTTCGAGAAAACGAGTCGAAGTCTCTTTTTCATTTAATTTCACGCGATTGTAAAATATACGTGGTAATACATCTAGCGCGATTTCAATGTCAGTGCGACCCAAGTCAACGACTATCAATGTCTTTTTTTTTTATATATTATTTATTTGTAAAGGTCGCATTAACATCGAGGTCATTACTACCAATGTCTTGTCTACTTAAAGGTAACTCAAGAATTAATCATATGATTATCATAAGTCGCAACGCAAGGTGATGTAAATAGCGTTCGATAAAACTTGACCAATAAGCGTGCATTGTAACGGCTTAATAGCTATGCTCGCAAAAAGACACAAATAGAAGTTTGTTTGTCCTGTTATCGTGTATTTAATCGAGTTGTGAGACAAGGTGGATTACATAAAAACTACGTTCCAAAATGAAAATTGCACGAACCTGTCTGTTCTGTCTATTGAGCAACCTAATGAAAGCAGAATGTTCCTATTTATTCAATCAACAATGATCTGCGAAGGTTTATTACTAGACTGCGGATCTTTATGCAAAATGAAAATGTTCTGCATTGATTGTGGGAAGCAGAAGTAAAACAAAAATTGATTTTATCTCCTGAATGATTGACTTTGCTACATTAAAAACAGTATTGCATACAATGTTCTTAAATTTTTCTAATCTTTTACTGTTTTATATTTCATCCAACCAATTTTTTCATAAATGCATAAAAATCCGCAGTCTATTTGTTATGTATTCTTGGCTCGCTTCAACGACCACTATAAACTCGTAAACCTTTGAACCAACTTTTTTCGAAAATATCCTGTGTCTCTTTTAATCATTCCTTGAGACAGCCTGTACACGTGTACGACATTTCTTGCATTCGATCGATTGTTATTAATCATTCGAGTGTCGAAAGTAAATCGAACATTCGCCTGTTTTTAAAATTTAATACCACTTCGAGGAACACATCGACGGCGCGTCAACAATCAACACGCGACACACGTGGTTCTCGGGTTGTAATCACCAGACTACGGAGCTTTAAATTAATTTACATTTTTATGGACCATTTCGAAGAGAATAAAACTAAATATACCTCCATTTCCTTCTCGAATGGTGTCGACAAATGAGAACATGACACACTGTTCAATATTATTTTTGACGTTTACAATTTTTATAACACCGTGTAACTATAATTTTATCATATGGTATAAATTGCATAAGAAAGAACTGCACAACAACAAACTTGTCACTTGACACTCTCCATCAGCTCTGATTAAGGGGTTAGGACACAGTAATATTTAGAAAAAATCGAAAATTTCATTTTTATAGAAAAATTACATTCGTAAACTTTAAACGCGTTTTTCTCAGAGTTGTGTTTTTCAAAATGGTGTATAAGATATATCTCGAGTTCTACCTTAGCAATTACATTAGAATTTTACAGTTATCTTCATTATAATATCTATTAGGCATTGACAATCGATTTTTTCTCATTTCCCCATCATTTTGTTAAATATAAATAAAAAATTAACTTTTCTACCGAAATTCAGTCATTAAATCTAAAATATTAGGTTGGGGAAAAAGAAATCCATTATTTCTCTACTAGATGGCTGTAGTGATATACATATATCTCGTAAAGTATTGGTCAAACAACCTCAGACTTGTGCTCGTTAGAAAAGTGACATTTCGTACTACAAAAGATTCTTTCACAGTTTTGTGATTGGTCGATTCAGTTGTGAGTTATAGGGTGTAAAAGATGGAAGTTAACAAAGAGAGAATTCGGTATATTTTACAATTTTGCTTTGATAAAGGCGAAAGTGCAAGCCAGGCGGCTGAAATTGTGAATGGAGTTTATGGTCCCGATACTGTCACAGCTAATTACGCACAATTTTGGTTTCGTCGATTCCGTTCTGGTATTTTCGATGTTAAAGATGCACCTCGCACAGGTAGGCCCGTCGTCGAAAATGTCGATAAAATCATGGAAATAATCGAAGTAGACCGGCATGTTAGCAGTCGTAGCATCGCCCAGGAGCTAAAGATCGACCACAAAACAGTTTTAAACCATCTGCATAAAGCTGGATTCAAAAAGAAGCTCGTTTGGGTGCCACACGAATTGACGCACAAAACCTGATGGATCGAATCTCCATCTGCGACGCCTTGGCCAAACGGAACGAAATCGATCCATTTCTTAAACGGATGGTGACTGGGGATGAGAAATGGGTCACATACGACAATATTGTGCGAAAACGATCGTGGCCAAAGCGCGGTGAAGCGGCTCAAACGGTGGCCAAACCAGGACTAATGGCCAGGAAGGTATGAGCTGCTTCCATATGGCCAAACACTAAATTCGGATTTCTACTGTCAACAATTGGGCCGTTTGAAGCTAGCAATTGACCAGAAGCGGCCAGAATTGGCCAACAGGAGAGGTGTTGTGTTCCATCAGGACAACGCCAGGCCACACACGTCTATAGCGACTCGCCAGAAACTCCGGGAGCTTGGTTAGGAAGTTTTGATGCATCCACCTTATAGTCCAGACCTGGCACCAAGCGATTACCATCTTTTTTTATCATTGCAAAACTTCCTTAGTGATCAGAAATTGGCATCAAGAGAAGATTGTGAAAATCGCTTAGTCGAGTTTTTCGTCAATAGGGACCAGGGCTTCTACGAGAGAGGCATTATGAAGTTGCCTTTAGAATGGCAACAAATTATCAAACAAAACGGTACATATTACCAAATCGGACAATACGAACCATATTAAATACAGTCTTGAAATAAACGTAAAAATAATGAATTTCTTTTTTTCCAACCTAATATGATTTCTCCTTTATCAAGATCATTAAAGGAAGAAATAACATTCAATTTAGTTTCTATTTCTTGCAATCGATACAGACAATTTTTATTTTGCATAAAGGTTGTCTAACTATTAATATTTCTAAATAATATTTGGTCCACTCAGGGTTTCAAATCTATTTACCACTCTCCCCCTCTTCCGCTCTCACTGACGCCTAATTTCAGCGGGGTCTACAGTTTATTAAGGTGGGTTTCGAAGCATCTTGGGGCACCACAGTTTGGATATCACATGGAAACCTTTTACTAAAGAAAAATATTTTCAGCGGTGCCGACAGGATTCAGACCCGGGACCACGGTGTTCGTAGTCGCAAGCCTTATCCATTTGAGCCACTGCGACGCAACGTTAATAAAAATTGTTAAAAAATGTACGATTCCTGTTTTGAATTCCATGAATCAGTAGGCGTCTCGCTCTTGTTTAGACGCGTCTACGCGGGCGTAACCTTTTTGCAACGCGCGTTACCAACTTGTCTAGTTAAAAATAGAGTCGCCATTCGACAGAGGCATACTGGAAACACGTAGAAAATCGTCGCTACTCGACCGCAATCTCTGATACGTCGTTCAGTGTATTATGTATCTAGTTTGTGCATCACAGAGGCGCCCACGTGAGTGAAATGAGTGTAAAATTGTCTTCGTAGAAAGAGGATATTTTTTGAATCATTTTCGCGAAGATATATTTGCCATGGCTGCGTGCTGTTCGATAGATCTGATAGAAAAAGAGATAGCGAAAAGTGACTTCTTTCTTACAAAATTGTATTATCTTTTGTAAGAGAGTACTCAAGCTTGGCACGATTAACACTAGGTTTACGGGACCCGTCAGAATGACGGATTCTAATATTTTTAATTTGCGGTTATTAAGATTGTAAAGATGCTTCCCTGAGGAATTATTTACCAAATTTATTTCTTTCGGTATATAAATATTATCGGAAAAATGGCAAAAAATTTTGATAGATACATACTTGTTATGTTTATAAAATAATGTGAAATAGTTATTTCTAGACCTCCGTAAACCTAGTGTTAAGACGTTCCATCCCGTGCAGGACTTTCCACCCACTTCTACTTTACTGGAAATTAGATTCGTACAGGAAATTGAGTTTTAATGGCGGCTACCGTTCCATGAATGCATCTGTTTGTTGTATCCAATGAAGAAAGAAATTAAATTCCCTTAAAATGGTCCAAAGAATAAAAATTGACATTTCGTGCATCAATCGGCTGCAGAATAACTGTAAGTTAGTTGTAGTGTGATCGTGCTGTAAAAAAGATTGAAGACCACTAGAATTTGTGTCGGATTTCAAGTTTAAATTCATTTTAAAAGAAAATCTAATTTAAAGGAATTCTAATAATAAGTTAATTTTAACACTAAACCCACCGAGCCTTAGAAGTAACTGTTCCCTTATAAAAATGACAAGATTGATTTTATTTAGACTTTGTGCGGCTCCTATTATAACACGTGCTCTACTAAAGATATTTATACAATCAATTCTTATAGAATCATGTTTATTATTTCAATAATTGTAAAATAACAAACCTGGAACCGGTCATTTTGACCGGTGGTGGTAGGTTTAGTGTTAAACCTAATTCGAGGAGGAGAAAATTTAGATTAATTTTAAAAGAAGATCTAATATACAGGAATTCTAAGAATAAATTAATTTTAAACTTAATCCAAGTTTTTCAAGTTTCAATTAATTTTGAAAGAAAATCTAATTTGAAGGAGTTCTAATAATAAATCAAATTCAAACTTAACTTGAGGAGGATTTCGAGTTGAAATTAATTTTAAAACAATTGAGGAAATCGAGTTTAAAGGTATCAAGTAATCATCGAAATAATTTACTGCGTACCGACCGAGCAATCACGAATCCTGCTGATGCAGTGTATCAATTGGATGACTGAATGCAGTCACTTCGGACGAGCATTTTTCGTAATCACTTCACTAGTTGCATTGATCCCGTATCAGCCCCTACGATCACATACATATAGGCGACAATATTGCAACCGTTCCGAAAGTTGCGCGCACCAACGGATACTTACTACTATTTACGCACATATTATTCAACGCGTAATTTACCATTGACCTTACCAGTCAATAGGCTATTGAGTACGATGAAGTACCGAAGAAAAAGCTAATCGCTGGACCGTGATTACGTGTGCATTTGCAATTTCAAGCGACGACAACCACTGTCTGACAAATAATCTCGCGGAACTAGTCTTTTAAATAAATAATCGAACGACGTCACGGACGACTCGAATGTAATACTACATTTTATCGAAGCGTATTCGCCATCAACATCGAATCAACACTCCGTGATTTATTGCTGATCCACATTAAATTCATTTCTGCAGGCGTCGCGCCGGGGAATCGACTGATTTCCGCGAGCGTCCGATTTTTATCTTACCATATTAAAATGTACATATTTGCGAACTATACATTTACAATTCATTGACAAAAGTATGGAGCGACCGTACGGAAGAAAATATTGAGTATCGATGCCATGCATGTAATGGAAATAATTGACCAGATGTGGGTTGTTAACCCATTTTGAAATAAATTAATGATGTTGTTAGCAAACTGCATGGTTTATTAATCATTATAGAGAGCTAATCGATCGCACACGAATATTTTAAATTCGCAGGTTTTAATATTGTTTAATGGGACCCGAAGTGACTGTTTCAAATTTTTTTTTTCAAATCAGCCAAGTCAATAATACACTTGTAAACTACTTTCGTTAGTTTTATAATTGGAAACAAATTGGTTTGACCGTGCGATACCTCCAGTATCAAATATTACCTTTTCACAAGCAGGAGAATTGATAGATCAACAGAGCATTTGTGTTTAAATCTAAGAATCAGTTAAATGGCAGTTCATATTCCAGACAAACGGCTTGATTAGATCATTAATCTCGAGAGCAAGGAGACACGCCATTTCTTATTCCTTTTATATATTAAGGTCTGCTATTGGGAAGCTAACAAATGTCGGTGTCACAGTGTTCCACAGAACTATCGCGACACTTGCGAATAGTACTCGATATTTGCGCTTGTCCTCTTCTGTAGGTCATGTTCACGCCACTCACCGCCTTATCGCGCGCTTCTTTCAACTTCATCGAGTAAAAACGTGGTAAAAAACGGCTCGAATAAAAATACTACACTGTAGAGGCACGTATCACGCGAATTAAACGATCTTCACCGATTGGTAATCGTGATTTTTCCGATTCACGTTTCTTCCGAGAACGATAGCGGCCAAGGGTTTGTGCTACATCGTCGTTTCGCGTGTTCCATAAAGGAATATTCCTTCGATATTTCTGTACGAATTGCAACAGTGTAGCAACTTGTTTACAACGACAGATAAGATATCAGCAACTACGTAGCAGAGGCTAGTTGCGGTGTTAATGGTTAAGTTTTTCCTGGCTTGGACAGATAAAAACCGATTTACAGGCCGGCGCACACGCGATCGTGTGATCGAACGCGCGCCGTTCTTCGCCGAACCGTTTGGTCATCGTCCTGGAACGATATTTCATTGGCTCGTAGTTGCACCTGCCGCAGGTGCGGCCGCGATCAAAATAAGAAGTTCAAGAACCGCGCTTCGCAGATTTGACTAGCGAAAAGAATGGCCGCTATCGTCGGATCCGATCGCGATCAACGGATTCGAATTATCAATCTTTCCGCTGCAACTTCTTGCGCAGCTCGCGCGAACATCGTCCTGCGCTTTTCATTTTCCACGACGCGATCCACAAAAGAAAGTAGCACACACTGTGTAATGTCGTTTATCTTTGTAAATGTAGTCGACGGATAATGGTTACGCGCAGGATAAATTCTTTTGTTTTGCTTATCGGCTTAACAGCAGAACGGACGAACACTACAAACGACTGATATTGTGTGTTGTTTCATGATAACAACACGATCGAATTCATTCAGACCTCCTACGATTTTTGGTATAATGTGTGCTCAAACAAAGAAGTTCATTCGAAAGTTTGTCGTCACAATGTTTTTGTGATTTCGATAACTGTAAGAGAAAATTCGGGAATAAGTCTCCACATTAATATCAATTAAAATCGAATTCATTCAGATCTCCTATGATTTTTGGTATAATATCTGCTCGAACAAAGAGGTTCATTCGAAAGTTTGTCGTCACAATGTTTTTGTGATTTCGATAACTGTAAGAGAAAATTCGGGAATAAGTCTCCACATTAATATCAATTAAAATCGAATTCCTTCAGATCTCCTATGATTTTTGGTATAATGTGTGCTCGAATAAAGAAGTTCACTCGAAAGTTTCTCGTCACAATGTTTTTGTGATTTCGATAACTGTAAGAGAAAATTCGGGAATAAGTCTCCATATCAATATCAATTAAAATCGAATTCATTCACATCTCCTATGATTTTTGGTATAATGTATGCTCGAATAAAGAGGTTCACTCGAAAGTTTCTCATCACAATGTTTTTGTGATTTCGATGACTGCGAAAGAAAATTCGGGAACAAATCTCCGCATTAAAATTGAACTCTCCGCATTGTTGATAAATATGTCAAAACGTGTTAAAATGATTTATTTTTCGTACTAAACCCCGCAAACATCAAAAGAACTGCATATGCTGCAGGAGATTAAAGTTCTCCTTGATTGTTGCATACACAAGTTTCCCAGATGTGTAAACAGTCATTTAATGTTGCAATTAGTAGACAGTGACTGTTAGATTCATCGAGATTACACAGTAAAACGCTAATTCATGAGCACTACGTTGACGTAGACATATACAATGTTCAATCAACGGTGCATGCATCAAATAGTGCAATTTTGCAACTTTTTGCTGTAGTTCTGGTCAGGGCCAGGTCTTGGTCATCCACCTGGCTATTTGCGTAAAACCTTCTATTTACGTGTTGAGGGGAACATGCACGTCAGAGACGAAACGTGTCACGTGACCGGACTGCGGCGGAAGCATCGTAGAAGGGGAAGGTAGAGTGGGGGAACACAAGTCTGAATCTGACGACTCTGACTCCGATACGCGATTCTCAATAAACGATACTCCGCGAGTACTTGCGATGCGACACGAATGTTAATAAGTAGTCAAGTTCCCAAGAAAACTTTGGACTTCCTTCATCTTCCTACGTCCATTCCTTTTTTACATCGTCTACAACGTAGAACGGTTTCCCAGCTTCGGTATGCAACAAAACCTTCCAGTTACGTAACGAGAAAAAAATAGCGATTTCTAGCGTCCCGATCTTATTATTACTATTCTGTGCATGATGTGAGGCAGTGTCACACGTTGCAATCTAGGTCAATTTGACAGCTAGTAACGATATCAAAGGCTGACATCTAATATAGGTTAATTTCAGTTTAATGTTCCGTTTCCTGTCATTCTGCAAGTTCTCTAGACATGCACTCTGGAAATATTGTTTCCTTACGACTAGTTTATGGTGCGCCCATTAGCTGTCTTCCTACAAATCATATAATGATCATTTGCGTACACCACTATTGTTACGAAACAAATTCTAAACTCTATTGGAGACGCGGAAGACTTTGAAATCTCGAAAAGTGTGAATGATAAAAAATCAAATAGTGTACTATCAAGTGCAAGGTTTGTCTTGATCTTCCCAACATTATTTTATGGATAATATTTAATTTACATTCATTTTTATCCCATCTTTCGTCTCCTGTAACTCTGCAAATTTCCTAATCATATATTTTCTTATAATTGTGTGTCGATTAGCTATGTCTTTCTACAAATTACATAATGATAATTTAAATCTTTGCAGTCTTGTGCACTACTTTTGTTATGAAACAGATTCTAATCTCTATTGGAGACGCGGAAGACTTTGAAATCTCGAAAATTGTAAATGATAAAAAATCAAATAGTGTACTATCAAGTGCAACATTCGCCTGAATCTTCCGAAAATATTATTCTGGGAGTAAAATTTAATTTACGTTAATTTCTATCTAATCTTTCGTCTCCTGCCTCTCTGCTTTCCTTATCATACATTTTCGAAGCAGTGTTTATTTATAACTAGAGTACGATGCGCCCGTTAGCTATGCCTTTCTACAAATCATGTAATGATCATATTTGCATCTTTGCAGTCTTGTACACCACTATTGTTACGAAACAAATGCTAAACTCTATTGGAGACGCGGAAGAACCTTTTAATCTCGAAAAGCGTGAATGATAAAAAATCAAATAGTGTGCTATCAAGTGCAACACTTGTCTTGATCTTCCCAACATTATTTTATGGATAATATTTAATTTACATTCATTTCTATCTCATCTTTCGTCTCCTGTCACTCTGCAAGTTTCCTAAACATATATTTTCGAAGCAGTGTTTATTTATAACTAGTGTACGGTGTGTCAATTAGCTAAGTCTCTCTAAAAGTCATACATATAGTGATCACTAGACAGCGGATCTTTATGCACGTATAGCAAAATTGCGAAGATGAAATTCAAAATTGTTGAAAAATTTTTAAAATTGAATATGTCAATATATAATTTGTCCTCTATCAAAATCATTAAGGAAGGAAATAACATTCAACTTAGTTTCTATTTCTTGCAATCGATGCAGACAATTTTTATTTTGCATAAAGATCCGCAGTCTATTGATCACTTATATGCACATCATCGCGCCACTCCCGTCGCGGAAATAAATTTTAATTCTGAAGACGATTTTGAGAAAAGGCAAATGATAAAAAAATGGAGTGTTCAAGATCCCTCTGAGGTTTTGAGGAAAGTCGCTTTCGGAGTTACCGAAACGGACATAGTTACGTGTCGGTTCCTATATAATATTCTTACGCGCTGCAACATCTCTGTTGCATCCACTGCCAAGAATAAATATTACCCGGTCAGGCATGGTTGCGCGTCACTCGCCTGACCTAGTTTAATCCGCGATCATCCTTCTGTACTAATTAAGTAGGTACGTCCGCTTTATTAGCAGCCAGTGGGACTCGACAATGGCGCTTGATAACGTGCAAGTGCGGCCAGCGTCGAAAGTGACACGACAAGGCTGGAAAAGAAAATCGGAAAAAAGAACTAGGGGAAAAGGTCTTTGAGCAATCCTCAACTCTGTTGCCATCGGGTCCCATGGAAATCACCGACACAAATTTCCCCGACACGGTTTTCACCGACAACATTTCACCGACTCCAGATTTGACCGACAATAGCCGACAACGCCTTTAACCGAAAACGACTTTGATCGACAACGATTTTGACCGACAACGAATTTGATCGACAACGAATTTGTCCGACAACGAATTTGTCCGGCAACGATTTTGACCGGCAACGATTTTAGCCGGCGACAGTAATAACCAACAGTAACATAATACTGTCATAATACTGTTATTAATTGTCATTATGTAAAAAACATAGTTTTTCGTGTTTTTTCTGCAAATCCGATCAATTGCAATTAATGAAAAATTTTGTTTCACATCCTGTAGCAAACTAATTGCTCTAGCTTCCCCAAAAAAGTTGAAATCGTATAGTACAATATTAAAAAAGTTATCGTCTTTCTAAGAGTGTCCGAATATTATTGGGAGTCACTGTACATTCTTACGAAGAAGTAAAAATTTGGCTTGATGAATGGTGGGCCTCCAAAAACGAAAAATTCTTTTGGCGCGGAATCCATTCTTTGACAGAAAGATGGGGAAAAGTCATAGCTAACGATGGCCGATACTTTGATTATTAAGGTAATTTATTTTGTTAGGGGAATAAACGCTCGAAACTTTGCGAAAAAATCGACATTATTAACCGAAACACCTATTACGAGAATGGTCGGTCGTCGCATGTGGGAGTTAAAGATAGTGTCCGTCCGAGTGTTCCCGCGGGAGTTCTAACCCGGAACGAAAACAGTGGCGTAAACGGAACAATGTTGTTCCGCGGGCGGAACGGGTTATTACCGAAACAGTAAATTTAGCAACAGCAATCGGGCTGCGCACTGAAACGCAAACGCGTGTAAACACGGCCCGTTCATCCTGACCCAGATACCTTGCGCCTGTTTCGCCGTATTTATAGGAAGGAAGAGTCTTGCTGGGAACGCCATTCGATTCCGGTGCGCGATTGGACACCCCAATATCAGTCACCGGGATTCTCTGATGCATCAGAGGAAACGCGATCCCGATTGCCAATCCGGTTTCGCGATCGTTCCGTAATCAGAGGCGAAAAGCAATCTCATTAATGATTAACCCTCGCTCGACGAACGCCACTGAACATCCCCATCTGTTGTGGTGAGATGGCAAGAAGGTTCCTGGCAACAATGTCACCAGATGAGGGGAGGAAGCACGAATTGAGGGGATGAAGTTACCGTCTCTCTGTCTCTGGCAGTACCGGATATACAGGGTGGTTCACGCAACTTGCACACCTATATAACTTCCAAAGTATGCGTTGCACGAAAAAGTTTTGTATACAGAAATTGCATGGTCTGAAGGGGTACATTATGTAGTATATTTATTTTTTTACAGGTGGAAGCGTTTCGGAGATTTAAAGGTCGACTTTGTTTTTTTAAATGGAATACTGTATTTTTTATACCAAAATATGGAAGAATGTCGAATTCTGAGTAAAAAGGTATTGACCTTCATTAGCCCTAAACCTAATAATTAACGAGTAATTTCACTTTATTTCCTGAAAATTGTCTTCGCGTAATATCAAGTTAGAAATTCAACCTTATCACAGATTTCCGCAGGACAGCGGGATGTTTATATGAAATTACTCGTTAATTATTAGGTTTAGGGCTAATGAAGGTCAATACTTTTTTACTCAGAATTTGACATTCTTACATATTTTGGTATAAAAAATATAGTATTCCATTTAAAAAAGCAAAGTCGATCTTCAAATCGCCGAAACGCTTCTACCTGTAAAAAAATAAATACATTACATTAATGTATCCCTTCAGACCATGCAACTTCTGTATTATGTGCGGCTCTTTGGCTACTTCAGTGCGGCACTTTAACGAATGACGTGTTTAAAATAATTCTATTTTATTTTAATTTAATAGTATTTTAATACAATTTTATTTCAATCAGTCAGTGTGTTATATCAGAATTCAATTAAAGAGAAATTTCTACTCTATTTTATCAATAGACTGCGGATATTTATGCAAAATAAAAATTGTCTGCATCGATTGCAAGGAATAGAAACTAAATTGAACATTATTTCTTCCCTTAATGATTTGAATAGAAGAGAGATCATATATTGACATCTTCAATTTTAAAAATTTCCCATCAATTTTGAATTTCATCTACTCAATTTTGCTATAAATGCATAAAGATCCGCAGTCTAGTTATAATAGACTACGGATCTTTATGCAAAATAAAAAATGTCTGCATCGATTGCAAGGAATAGAATGTTATTTCTTCCCTTAATGATTTTAATAGAGGAGAAATCATATATTAACATCTTTAATTTTAAACATTTTACAACAATTTTGAATTTCATCTTCTCCATTTTGCTATAAATGCATAAAGATCCGCAGTCTACTGATTAATTATTATACATAGATTAATCAGTATAATCGTGTTTTTCCAGATTAATTGATTACTTTTAATAATCAATTACGAGAGTAATCAGAAGATCATTACTGTCATCATGAAATCCTGTATAAAATCATGAATTCCGACGTCCCGGAAGCCTACGTATTGTAATTATGCGGTAATGTGCTGTTATATTCAACCGTAATAACACTAACAAAGCAGAATCCTCATGTCTACGCAATCTAGTGCAAGAATCTTCTGTGAACTGATTTCTGAACGTTATGATTTCATACGAAACACTACATTAATTAGACTTTGGATTTTGTGTATTCATGACAAAAATGAACAAATGAAATACAAAACAGTGGGACACTATCTTCGAATTTTTAAAATTATTAGAAGAATGATTACACTTTAATTTAATTCCTACTTCATGTAATTGACTCAGAACATTTTTATTTTGCCAGATGCGCGGTCTATTTATTACGTAGGCATACTGGGGGGGGGAGGGTGAATACATCCTTTTATAATTTATAATAATTGCATAAAAGTTTCTGGATATTCAATAATACTTTACATTTTCTTGCGTATTAGCAACGTACCTAGAACAATCTTAATTAGCCTTTCAGCATTCTTGTCTTTAATTACTTTTTGAAATTGTATCGATGCGGATCTTTCTAGCTAGCAATTGAAAAAACACTGTACATACAATACAATCGCAAGAAGGAAATGAATTATGGGATGTCTAACGAAATTAGAGTTAATAAGTAATCGTGTACATGTACCTTTTATCTACAAATCATAATTAATCTGGGATCCGATATTGCTTGTTTAAATTACTTTGTTGCATAGATTGTTGAAAATTGAACAACATTGAACGTCTTATCACGCTCATTTCACGATTGCGCTGACTATGGTCGATTGAATGGTAATGTCAACTCTCACGATCGAGTTGTTAGAAGGAAGTTGCCCGAGAAGTGACCCTGAATTCGTATGAACAGAGTTAGAACAAAGAAACGAGCTGTTAATGAATCGCGCGCGACCATAAACTCAGCGGAGCCTATTAATATTTTCTAAGTTTTTACGCCACGGTTTTACACGTCGCATTTTGTTAGTGTGAATGATACACTACGTTTTCCTCGGATAGGTGTATAAATATTCACATTAAAAATATTAATATTAAAACAGAAATAAAATGAACAATCTGACTTGATTTCTTTGATAATTACCATAGCACCATGGTATATTTTTGCAATGAAAAAAATAGCAAATGAAAGTTTATAACGATTTTTTATTTAGAACAATTAGTTTATGTTACGTTGCTTAAAAAGAAGTTTATAAACTATAAATAACAACAAGGAGTCTCATTTTGGAACGTTGTTAAAACTTTTATAACTTATAGATTTATAGATTAAAATTATTTATAAGTGTTCCTCAGTTTCTTTTTAATATTAACGTTGTACATAACATTATTGATACGCGTATATACAAATTTTCAATAATCAATTATCATCTAATTATATTATTTGTTCTTCAGTTTTAAGTTTATTATTGATCACTGATAAATGATAAAAATACTTTTTCGATGCGTCTGACAGTATGAACAGCCAGTGACATGAGACGACAGTGACGTTTAGTACAATTTATGGAGTTCAAGGTCATTGCGCTGACATTTTAAATCGTATTTAAAAATTGCTACTTACATCTTGAGCGAGGAACAGCTGTTAAACAATGTCAGTTCTTTAAAACTTTGTTGCTCATCCTTTGACCATTGTTCGGTTCAATGCTAATACTGTGTACGTAATGCTAATATACTCTACGCATTAAAAATAACTAATCATTTCCTTTCTTGATAGACTGGGAACGTTATGAAATAGAAAGACGGTAGAAATGTCCATGAATATTTCTAATGGTGACCTCTATCGTCAAAATACACGCGAGCAATGCGACTTTAGTCAATTAACGTACTGTTTTACCGACGGAGCATATCCCGGGGCAATGACCTCAATGTTGAGGAACGCTTGACCTATATATCACTAATGTACCCAGCATGCGTACACGTGTATGACTGGCATTCTATTCCATCTGCCCAGAAGTACCAACAATAAAGGGTTTTATATTCCTCGAAAACTCGGTGAGCCTCGCTCATCACTTTCATTTTCAAAATGATCAGGAATTTTCATACACGTCGTATTTAACTCGGAAGAAAGCATCAATTCATTGACAATTCTTGAATTGAAAGAAATTCCAGAGTCGTTACTAAACACAACAATTAGCTAAGTAAACGCACTGTGGACAATGATATCACAATGAAATGAAGAATATTGTGCATAGATAATTACATAGCGATGAATCTAACACGCAAACGCGAATGTATACGAGCGAATGATAAAATGTCCGTTCTCATTAACAAAAACGGAGCGCATATTCACGGCCATTGCCAAAGAGCAGTGGCTTTAAATAACTGGCCCAACAGCAAACGTTTTAACTTAGGTCAACAACACGGCAACGATTATTCCAATCACGAAGAAAAAATAATATTCGTGACTACTTGAGTATGCACGAATTCCAAGTAATCTATTATCCGATTTTCTAAAACGTCCGAGTTAAAAGTTACTCCAACGACTTCATTGTCCTACCTCAAATTACGACCATAAACAGTAGCGTGCAATGCGCGTTAAATCTGACTAGAAAAAGAAAATGAAAAATGCTTGTGTTCCATTTCGATTGAAAATGGGGAAGATCGAAACAGGGCAATATCCTAGGAGTCAATGTCCTGTTGATGACAACAGGGAACACACCCGATTCGAATCGTAAACGATTCACTGATGCTGCGCGATAATAACATAGCAGGTCGATAACGCGGTTTGTGTGAGCAGCAGTGTCTATTCATAGTATCTCTGTTTGTAAATAACAATACGACCGATGTACGAGAAATGTTTCGAAGTTTTTAAAGGGTATTTTTGTGTATTGCATACCTGCCACCTCGAGGGCACTGCCAATTATGCGTCTTGTTCGACGACAAGTTAACGCCAAAATCCGATTCAGCCGCAACGGGCTGTTATTTTCGTCACAAAACACTGCACATCTTATCACAGGACATACCACACTCTCATTACTATGTTGACTTTTCTGTCTGACCGAATGTCCCTCACAAACAAACGTGGTTTACCACCGACTCACCTTCGTACTCGGCGCAATGCCGCCATATTTCCTGTTGACCCAACTGTTCAGACATCGTACTACCATAGACTATACGACGACTCTAGATGGGTAAGCTTGTGTCTGCAACCCATGCCCTTGTCTCGATTGCGCAATGCACAATGAAGTTTTGATTAAAAAAGTTGATTAAAAAGCTGTTTTTCTAAAAGAAAATCAAAATGTTACGAAGAACATTTAATTAAACTATTTAAATCTCTTAGTACTATATTTTATTTACTTTATTATCCCTCTCGCTGTAATTGCAAGAGAATATATATTGTTTATGGAATAAAACTTGAATAAATTTTTGTATTGAATTTTTTCTATTGCTAACTTTGTATAGGGGGATAAAGCAATTGTTCTTCTGATAATGATTTTAATTTACTGACTCTGCTGTAAGAATTGTTATTATTATTTTCTCCACCAATTTTTAATATTTCTGGCGCCTGAAGAAACTTTTTATGCTACGAATGATACACTCTCGCCGTTATTATAATTGAAATTAATTTTATTAGTGGTATATAGAATTTAATGATAGTAAGAATATATTGTTATTGCATGTATTTTTATACGATTGAAATATAGCTCTAGGCGTTCGTTACCTTGTATCAAACGTTACTGATAAGCATAAAATTTAAGCATTGTTGGCAGTAATAGAATATCGCGTATATTTTGTTCGGATGGTAACAATAACACATGCGTTGGTTTTCATAGAATAGTATCAGTGTTCGCACACATAACGAATAATGCTGTATAATTATATCGTTTCCTTATACTCTATCAATATGTGTGCGTATATATATTTTATTACGCAGAATGATGTGTAAAACTTGAATATTACTGAATATAGAAAATGATATTTATTATATACTATATTCAAGACACTATTTTTAACTAACAAAGATTACAGATTACAGTAGTTAAACTCAACGTTAGTTTTTAGTTAATAAAGAATGTACAGTGGGTGAATTTTAACAATATTATTAAAATTTACAAAATCATCTGATCACAAAGAAATTATGTGATGTATAATGCAATTAATTTAATATAACGAATAGTGATACAATTTTTATCGTATAATTTTATCGATCACAAAATTTATCCCTCAAAATAATATGCATTTAACAAGATCTAGATATACATATTATATCTCGATTGAGTTCGATAAATCAAAATTCAAATCGTATAACGGCGCCATTAAGTGACAACATAGGCGTATGCTTATTTCATAGACGAGGCATTGCATTGCAATACAACTAATCTAATTCTGCTAATATCTGAGGTTTACTGCCTTACTGATTTAAAGATACTGATTAAAATGTCTTTCTCCTATAAACTTTATACTTTAATAATGTTTAAATACAAAGAGAATAAGAATAGACTTATTACTGTCTACGGTTCCGAATTACCGACTCTGTAGTCACCGACGATAAAGTCGCAGAAGACCACTGAGGAGATTCTCGTCGGTAAGAAGGCAAATCATCACGGAACCATATTGATTATCATGAATTGTTACATTCTGCACCGAACCACCGACGAGATACTGTTAAAGACTGCCAGCCTTATGGGACATCGTGTCACTCGAATAATTCGGTGTTTTCTTACGCCCTCTAGGATGTATTCCGGCTGGAGTAAGAAACAGAAGGCCATCGACGTGATCTCGTCGGTGCAGAAGGCCACTGAGGAGATTCTCGTCGGTGAGAAGCAAGAAGGCAAATCGTTACGGAACCATATTGACACCGACGAGAGACTGTTAGCATCTCGTAACGTATTCCAAGTTAAACAGATATTTCAGACTATGTTTTAGTGTTGGTTTTTAAGGTTTACAATATTAAAAGCAAAACTCAAGCACAAAAAATTCCTAGGAATATTATACATAATTAATAAGGAATGGGGGCTGTGAGTGAGTACGGGGTGTCGCGTCCCCGGGGCCCGAAGCGCCTATATATAGGCCGCAATCGAATGCTGAATTTAGTTTCACTTTTGCTAGCTGGTCATATTGAAACTCATGTGCGGGGTTATAATTGCTCTCGTGAGCTGGTTAGATTCGCACTCATGTGCGGGGTTAGTTTGGTTCTCGTGAACTGGTCCTAGGTTTGCTCTCGTGAGCAGGGATATGTATTGTTATGTCTAACTATTATTAGTCTGTTTCAGCTAGAATACACCAAGAAGAGGACATACCAAGAAGAGGACACATCAAGAAGAGGACACACCAAGAAGAGGACAAACGAAGAAGACTGCGGCGTATTCTTAAGATAGTTTTATTTGCCGAGCAATTATTGTCTTAGCGTCACCCCCGAACCAGAGCCATCCGCTCTGGCTCATGTTTTTTCTTTGCGAATCAAAGTCTTCTGCTTTGATTCTTCCCCCTTTTGCGATTTAGTCTTTTGGTCCACAATAATTGCTCGGCTTGCGTGCGTTAATTTTTAAGATGGTATATCTTCGTTGTAAATATGTCGAGTAATTATCGCCGTAACTTCACTTTGCTCGTTTTCTTGACTCCGACACAGTCTTCTACTGTGTCGGACAGCTTGCTCGTATGTAGTATGTACCAGACCGGTTGGTACGGGAATTCGCGGTAGATTATATTAATGGGAGGGTTGAGATGCGTTGTTCGCTCAATACCACTCTCCCGTAAAAAGTTTCCACCCATGTCCGTCTCTGGCGGCAGGTGGTTGGAGAAGTTGGTATTGCAGTTTGAACACCTCTTGACCATTGCTCGCGTCACCCTCGAACCAGAGCCTTCTGCCCTGGTTTGCTTTAGTTTTTCTCTTTGAAAGAATCAGAGCCTTCTGCTCTGGTTTGGTTTTTCTCTTTGAAAGAATCAGAGCCTTCTGCCTGATTCGCCTCTGGTCCCCCGTGGACCGGAGACTTCTTCTCCGATTCACACCTTTTGCTCCGCGATAATTACTCGACATACCTGCGTAATTTGGTATAAGTCCGTCGTTGTAAGAAAGGGAGTCAGAACGAATGCAATATTCCTTCTGGGTCTCCTGTACAGCAATCTCCTCGTGGTGAGACCTGGGCAATCGGTATTATTCTCTATTTGTAAGGATATATCGATAATATCTAATAGTTGCACATTTACAATTTAGGATAACATTGTGTAGTAGAATGTAAGCACCACTGTTACCATTCCTCGTCTCCTCGTCGTTTTTCTAACGTGCGGCGAACGTGCGGTAACGGAATTGCGGTAAATATTGCATTGCGGCACCGCAACTACGGTTCAAACAAATGTGCAGAGCCTCATTGAATCCATAATATTTCAGACCGCAATTCCGGTAACGCACGATCGCTGCACGTTAGAAAATCGGATGTGTGGCGCCATCTACAGCAATTGAATTGGATTAACAACATGATATACCTGTTGTGAGTCAATAAAACAGTCAGTCCATAAGATGTACAATCTATTCTTGCTAGGTACTTCATCTGTGTCAAAACCCTATAATAATAACAAGCGGTTTTAACACTTTCTTCGCTTGTATGTATTTGCAATTCTGATATTGTGACAACTATTAAGATTTATCTTTTTGAACAATCAATTATCCTCAATTGTTGTATGAAAATCTTCGTTTGGACATCGGTAAAATATGCTCATCATTTATTCAAATGGCAATTTTGAATTTTCTCGACAATTTTTCGAATCTTCAACTGCAAATTGATTTGACATATTAGCCAGTGATTTAATGAAAAAATAAATGTAGTTAGCAATGAGTACACGAATGATTTACTTCACTTGCTTATGAGTTAATTCGTATAATCCAAAAATGCTTACTCTACAATTTGGACAATGTGGAAATCAACTAGGCCATGCATTATTTTCGAAAATATCATCAGACATGGAATGTGTAAATACCAGTCTATCATATAATGTTAATTATCAGTATTCAGAAGATGCATTTACTAAATGGTTTAGTAGTATATCCAAGGAGGGTAAACGATTAGCAAGAGCGGTTCTTGTAGATACAGAAGACAAAGTAATAAAAAAGATTTGCAATGATGCAACAATCCCATGGAAGTATCGTCCAAAAAATGTCGTTTGTCAATCTGGAGGAGGATGTGCAAATAATTGGGCATACGGTTACATGATAAAAGGACACGAGTTAAAAGATCAGATATTAAATTCTGTAAGGTATGAAATAGAGAAGATGGATCATCTTGATGGATTTCTTTTACTCTTAAGTTCGTCAGGAGGCACAGGATCTGGCATTGGAAGTTTAATTGGACAATTGTTACGCGAAGAATATAGTACAAAACCAATTGTTACCACAATAGTATTACCATTTTCGTTTGGTGAAGTATGCACTCAAAACTATAATACATTATTCACGTTGGCTAAACTGTATAATCATAGCGATATGAATATAATAATTGAAAATGAACAAATACATGATGTATGCAAGAATTTGTTGAACAAGCTTGCAACGAATTTGAGCGATATGAATGATATTATCTCTGAGAAGTTGTTGGCTGTGTTTCAACCAATAAATTATTTAAAATCTAATATAACAACTTTGGTGTCTCAAATAGCATCGCATCCTTCTTATAAATTTGCAAGAATCAAGAGCACTCCTCATGTATCTACTACATACTCAATGTATGAACATATTTATGATTGGAATTTATATGTGCAACATCTAAAAGAAACACTTCGAATACCAAATTTAGATTCAAAATTGACCGACAACGAATTGAGACTACCATCCCATTCATTAAGCACAACTGCGCATCATGCGTATGCGTGTTCTATATCAAATGTTCTCATTACACGTGGCACTGCAACAGATAATGATCCCATTATAGCTAATGAATTTAGAGATAAACGTTTGTATACAGATTGGAACAGTGCTGATTGCTTCTCTCATTTGCATCAAGAACGAAAATTCTTATATTATGACAAGTTTCTTGCCCTGCTCACCAACAACTCCCAAATTTCCTGTTCTCTAGATACGAGTTTAAATAAATCATGGAAATCTTATACACACGCTGCATACCTACATCAATATAAACGATTTGGTTTGGAAGATGATGATTTTTTACAAGCGTTTGCAATACTCGAAAATGTTGTAAAAGAGTACCAGGAACTCAAATAAGAAAATAAAATAATTCTAATCTGATGTATTTTATGTAAACCAATTAAAATTCATGTTCCTTCTTCAATAGAAAATATATAAATAATGAAATATCTACAATTCATAGAAACGCTATCTTATGAACTGTATAATATTTGTATTTATTACAAAACAATATTAATTTTAGATTTACTATGATAAATAGTATCGTTACTTTTATAATATATTTTAGAATTGGTAGGAATTATATATAACCATAAATATAGTACATATTATTTATAGTACTTCAGTTGTTTACAATGATGAAATATAATACACTTATTTATCCAATAAAATGTATTACTTTTTAATCAAATAATATAAAAAATCCAAAAATACTATACGAAATTCGGCTAATGAAGGCAAATTATCTAAAATCTAAAGAACATGAATAAGAGGGTGGTTATGACGTCACTAGAAAATCGACCAAATTGCGACACCGTCTGATGCGTCAGAAGGTGCAACTACAGTGGAGAGAATACAAAAGATAAAAAAATAATTCTCTAATGTAGGAAAATAATGAACAAGATTAAAAAGTAGATTAATAACACTTATATTTCTTAACAAATAACATGGTCTGCAATATTGGAGAGAGTTGTTTATTATATGGCCCAATAGATCATACAAGATAAATTTCTTTGTAATTAAAGAATGTAAATGCTGTTTAATAAGAACAGAAAATGAATGAACAATGAGAAATGTAAAGAAAGTATATGTGTTCAGATATTTTACGCGTATTACAATTATTTTAAAAATCAGGCGCGCGATTGATATCCTTCTCGTGACCAATTTATTTTAACGAATAATAATCTGACAATACAATTTTATTCTGTATTTTTTGTTAATTATTTAGTGGTAAGGGAAACATTTGGCTACAGTATCCAATATCAATGAGAAACATTATGATGCAGGCAATTTCTCCCCTATAACGCACGTATTGCGCGTGTGCAAAGGGACAGCCGAATCCGTCGAACATAAACGAACGAAAAAGTTCGGGCCATTTCCAAGAAATAACGAAAACGGTTCTTGGAAGTGGCGGTCATCTTTACCCCCTCCTATACTCATCATCTGGAAAGAATAGATTTCTTAGGCGTCCTTTCACGTTGTACTACATTGCCTTTTACATTCTAGTATAATCTGGAATTGTATTTTACACATTCTTCAGACGTATATATAAACAAATTGTCAACCTTTTGATAATGCATTATTTTATACAGCATTGATTGATCGTTTACATTCAACAAGCTACATTCAACACCAGGTTCTTAAAACATTCGTTGCGAAGCATTAGAAGCGAAAGTAAATACTAGGACTTAATAATGTTTTGAAGTTTCTAATGAAACGCTCTATCATAACTACACAAGACGACTCAAGGTCAAAGTTTTAGATGCGTTATGTAAAGGTAGGGAAAAAGAAAAGAAGCGCCGGTGTGAAGAATATATACCTACTACATAAACAACGACAGATGCACTGTCCACGCCGTTCTTTAGCATCAGTCAAGCGTTACAGGTACAGCCACGATTGTGAAGAACTCGTTTGCTGCCCCCTTCATCGCCCCCATTGTATGCCCTAACTATCGAGCTCTTTTCAAATTAACTAAATACCTCGATCACCATTGCTTTTACGAGTCTAATAGTAGTACAATCAGAACAAATCTAAAAGGACTTACCTACATTAATTAAATATATGTACATTTCAATGTAAATAATATTCATATTCATAAGATGTTTTGTTCTCTGAGAAAACGAAGATGAACCTGTGTGATAGCGATTTTTCACAACACACGGGGTTGAAGGAAATAAAACGTCAAGTAGTGGCGCCATCTGACGTGGACGTGGATGCTGGATTGCAAAAAGGGAAATTAATAAACAGTTAGTTTACATGAAATTCTTTCAAAATATCATGACATGCTACACGAATTACGTCATATATTATATAAATGTATCGGTTGAGAAGTTATTCATGAAGGAAGATAGGAATCGCCGAGAGAGATAAAGGATTCAACGTTTTCCCGTGAATCTGCCGAAAACAGAAAGCATCCCTGCGGACCTGTATAATACATGCACGGACATGCAGTAGACTCCACTGGGTAGAGTACATAATGGTGTTGGTGTGCGCGACTCGAATACCAAGAGGCGTGGTTTGAATAGACGGACCTGTTCCACACTTTTTCCCCTCTGTTCTACAGTCAGTTTCATAATCGATGGCACACACTTTAAATCAGAATAACTTTTTTTTAAATCGACCAAATCGTTTCAGTTTTCTGCCAAGCTGGGTGGATTAGTTTAATAGACAATATGTAATGCAAATTTTGGAAAAATTGCGTTTAGTCTGAATTATGAAAAAAAATAGCAGAAGTTGCTTTTTACAATTTTTTTAGTTGCGTGGACTTGTATCGGAAATTTAAGAAATGTGTTTTGTAGACTTCTGTAAGCTTTATACGTGCTGGAAATTTCATCGAAATTGATTATCTGGTTTATGAGTTACGGACGATTAAAAATAATCAAAATGACAGTTTTTCATGATTTCCAGATTGTATTATATAAATTGATATTATTGAATATCAATTTATTTTGATCCTGACATAGATTATAGTGTGAGAATTTTATTATCAAGTAACTGACAATTGCTATATTAACAATACCGATTTATTCTATAAACGAAATAGTTGAAACTTATGTTAAATGCATAAAACTCTCGTGCCAGTCAACACCTCGTAAACTAATTGACCAATTCCGATGAAATTTTCGGCATGTATAACTTATATGAATCTAAAACATTTTTAAACTCTCTTGTTTTTTGTAAAAAGCATCTACGCAAAAGAAACAAACGCCCGGCCATATTTAATAAAAAATCAAATATGAACACCGTAAATTTTAGAAAAGGATTCCGCTGTTTAATTAGTAAATACTTCTGAGAATACATGTGTTATTGCGGATTATCTAATACTTTAAATGCAATAAATCAATCATTATACAATACACAATTGCTACATAAAGATATTGTTTGTCATTATACCTTATAATTATAATATGTGCTTCTTTCTTTTACGCAGTAGTGTATCTTGTCAGAAAAAGCTGAATTCGTTTGGTCCATTCTAATTGAAAGTGTGCCATCAATTATGGGACCGACTGTATAGTATAGTGCGGGAGCATGTGTCCGGAACACAGACACACGTGCACAGTAAAAAGAAGGGCGCACTCTGGTGTCGACGCCGCGGACGATGGCACGCGCCATTTTGTTTAGTGTCCGCTGGACGCGTCGTGCGTCGGGGTGCCGCGGGGTTGCTTTCCATGACTGTCAACAGCGAGATATTCGCGGCTCTCTGAGCTCGCCTACAACTGGGACATACACATACGAGTGTCACGTTCGAGGCAGTGTGACGCGTGCATAATCCCCTGCATGATTATTGTGTCGTGCAAGCCACGGATAATTTCTTCGAGAGAGAGTCGAGGACTCTCGCGCGTCCCGCAGTGTCAGATACAGCAGCAGTCCCGAAGGCTCCGCGAATGCATGGCGTCAGTTCCAACTTTATGGATACTTCGTAGGGAATCGCCGTTGCCTTCGCCGTCTCTCACGGCGAGAATTACTTCCTCAGGTAAGAACAGAAGGGTTGCAGCGCGTGGTTCTTAATCGATAAAGTGCTCCCTCTCGTTTCACTTCCCAACTCCTCGATCCTAAATACAAACCACCTCCAAGTCAAGACCATTCTTTTCTCTGCACCTTTTCCAAACATTCGACGCTTCATGCTCTGTCGAGTTTTTCGTACCAAATGTCGTGAGCCCTGACCACGGTAGTGTCTCGCTTGTGCAAGCCGCTCGAGGAAAGTGAAAGCCCGTTCCCGATCGTTCTGCATTGAGTACGGATCTCGTTGCGTCCGTCACCGCAGCACACGTTTTATGCTATCCTGCAGCGTTACATGGATTTGAACCGCCGTCGTTCGTGCCTTGTTGTCGGCACTTTGAACCCTACTCGGTTTACGTCTACCCGCGAATGCGGGTTTTCGTCGCTTTCGACCGATCGAGGGGAAAAAGATGCACGCGGAAAACTCTTTTTACTGTGAGACCTGATTTCAAGCATATTTCATTATACTTGGGACATAGACGAAATAACTTTCTGTAAACATTTTCGTATCGACCAACTGCACGTTACCGAAGACCAGTAAAATACTAAACTTGAGCACTGGTAAATAGAAAACTTGAATAGGTAATCGCAATATTAAGCATTTATGATTGTGCGGTGAAATCAATATTTTTATATATAGAACTTTTAATATTTGATACTTCATTTCGCTTTCAACGTGTAAATTAATATCAGAATGGATGTCAATGTCTTTATTTTCGGAAAGTCGGTGGTGCTCAAACATGGCGAATTTCATTCTTTTGTTAACATTGGGGTAACCTGCGGATGTAATGAATCGGTACGTATATGTGTATGCCGATTACTGTGATACCGTGAATAGCATCGCGATCACTGAATTTATCGGGTGATTTCAATGCCTGGTTGTGCAGTAAAATAGAGCCCATTAAATTTTATATTAACGCGGTGTAACGCGATAAGAATCATTTCCTATTTCGACTACTAAAATATAACATCGTTTTATTTCTTTCAAATAATAACGTTTCACCGTAAAAATATTTTTGCGCATTTTTATCGTATTGTTTCTCGTTCGTTTTATTTTGATACTGGCACTTTCCAAAAGCTAGTAGTCTCATCTTCGTTGCACTATTCCCGAAGAGGTCGCGTTCGTAACCAGAGCGGGGGTGTGTACGTAGGAAAACTACAGGAACCTCATAACGCTGACATATATATCTTTCTCACGAATAAAAAACATTTTCATTCAATTATTTTTGTTCGCAGCATCAATTCGCATATTACAATTCCCGCGATGATTACGATATCGATGCTTATTTTTAGACTGTTTCATAAAACTAGCTGTTCCATATTCTACGAAGCTACGCGAATATATATTGTATACGCTGAACATTTTACGTATACTAAATGTGTTTACGTATGTAAACGTATACTAAAACATTTTACGGGTTTAGAGTTGCGCAACATAATCTTTTAGCTTTATTTTGTCGTTTTGTGTTAGTCACCAACCGCTTAACAAAGTGATCCAATTTACCTCGATTTTCGAAGCTTGCAATCTTTCAGACACTGTAACATGTTTAATTCCGTTGCGATGGCGTAAACAGTGGTTGGTCAGACGAAAAAATACACTGAGCAGAGACAATGACTGTCCCCTCATTACAATTCGTTCTTCCCTAACTTTGCCTGTAGGGGGTAAGTTGACTAAAGAAGCAAAGGGGTGCAACGTGCTCACTCTTTCGGAACATCGATTTGTTAACTTGAGGAAACATTTAAGTACTTTCTGTATCAAATCACCTTCTCAGATAACGAACTCTGCACTGAACATAGAAAATTGTAAACGCATTAGCGTACAACAGGCTTGAGCATTATCGAAATAAATTATTTAATAAATAATCGTTAATTGAAATTCAAAGGGAACCAATCGAAATTCAAATAATTTTTCATTCGATCAAATAATTCGTACGCTCGAAAATTCTATTTATTTCGTGTACCAGAGAACAATTTTGAAATCGAATTCAGCTAAACTTCAATCATTAAACTACTAGTTACTTCAATAACCTCTTCTTGAGGTTATGGAGAATTATTTATTATTTTATTCGAACGATATAATTGAAATAAAATATTATTTGATTTACACGTCAAATGAAAATACATTTTTCATGTTATTTGTAAGATCCAAATAAAGAAGTATTTTATTTGAAATCTTCAGAATATCTGCGTTCGATTTTTTAAAACATAGTCGAGTAAAAGAATTTCGAACATTAAGGACTAATATATGAGAGTGTTCTTGTGCGAGTAGAAAATATAATCTCAGTTGTACGGATGTTAAAAATTGTTCTACGTCTTCTTTTCAATGGGCATTAACAGGTATGGGATTTAGAAGGTTTCGGGGGTTGTTGGACGCCCATGAGAGCTACCTAGTCTTCGGCACAGGTGCTTGGGATTAATCCAAGACACGCCTACTCGTGACTCACCGTACAAAACTCCGTATTCTTCTTTTTCGTGGCGCGGAAGGGTGCCGCGTTTAAACTGGTGCACAGTTATACATATATCGGATACGGTTCTTAATTAGTATGTTCCATCTTTGCAAGCCCTTGGATCCACATTACCTAAATTTTGGTTGTGTTGAAAGTGTTCGTTGCTTTCAGATAATATACATTCTTCGAAAATGTTCCTCGCAAGCGTATACCTTATTTGGAACGGGGTGGTCTGCTTGATCCGTTTTAAAAATGCAAACAACAAGGTTCTAGTCCGATCTAAGGAATTCGCAGGAAAAATAAAACGACGCGACGGTTAAGTTTGGTATGTGACCGCCACATACCACGCCTCTTGCTAGATCGACATTCCATTGAACCCAACTTCCCCATGTTCTACCGAAGGTGATTTCTGATTCGTGTCTTCATCTTTTCATCCATTATTTAACTGCTGGTAATGCGGCAAGAACGGACAACCTTCTACTTCTCGTCTACACGCCACTAATTAAATGAAGCCGTATTTATATCTGAGTGCGTAACAAAATATCTCGGTATTAACACTTATGTCGATAATAAAAATATTGCGCGGTGTTAATAATCAGAGATTTTCTATAAACTGGAGGCTCTTATTCATAAAACACATTTCGTCTACATTTTTATTAAATTATAGATTGAATTCTATAAAATACGGTGCTCCGAAACAATTTCTAATTTTGTGTGACGGGAACATTTAACAAATGTTAAACATACGCGGGAATTTGGCTATTGGCGTAAGGGCTAGCGGAAAACAGTTTCTCTGAGAAATGTATAAATCTTGTTTCAGTACTTGAATACGGAAAAACATAGAAGCATGCGCACCCCTGCTGAGACCGAGACGCTATCTCAACCTGAGATGTACAAATTCGAGGCTCAGGAAACGGATGCATCGGCGACCGTTAATCAAGTAATTTTATCACCATCTCACCCGGAAGCGCACATATTTACGAATAGGTAAGATTGATAACATTACGCGACTACGTATTATATTAATAACATTTGATTGATCACGGGAGTTGTTCGCTGTGTTAACAATAAGGGCATGAAGGTGTTTATATTTACAAGCTAAGAAACATCTGCCATTTTATAATTACCCCAAACTGAGCTTTCATGAAAAATCAGAGTGTTAACCGAGGTAGATTGTTGATTATCAACACTCATATACGGTCAGCCAAAAAAGTCCCCACACACCCTCTAAAGTGAATTAAAATGTAAAGTATCCCAACCCCTTGAAGGAAAGACAAGTCAAGGGGATATTCTAGTGAGTAACGTTTTCCAAAACTGTTTGTACGGGATCTTTTTACAGACAAACTATAGAACCTCTTGCAGTAAAAATGTCAGAGTATTTACATATTTATATACATATTTATTACATACAAAAAATCAAAATTAATGTCACTTACAAAGAGGTCGCCTCATGGTGTCCATGATTCGGGCTGTTCTGCTTATCGAGGATCAAAAAACCATGAAGATTCTTAATCAGGACGAGTTTGGTTAAAGCCGAAACTAGAACGAAATAATAAAGTCGATAATTACAAAAATAGCGGCACTTCGAAGTTCAATCACCGATTTCCTCGTGTGTTATTAACATTCGGAGGCTTAAAAAAGATTTGAAATCATTTAAAATAATAGTAGACTTTCAGAAACATACTGGAACTACGTTCGTTTTACGAATTCGAACAAATTCTTTCGCACACACTCCTGCAGAACTTAAAGAAACTGCAGAAAATCCGATTTTTCGGAAACGAAAAACTGGAATAGCCGTTGAGAGCCTCGAGAAAGCATCGTTCGCGAATAATTAACACTTGTTTATACGTTTGAAAAAGGGCGCTCCCCGCCGCTGTAGTAGCGCGCGTCGATTGCGCGCATGCGTGCGTTTAATCATCTGTCACATCGTACTGTGAGAGGCTCTTTGAAATGTACAAAGTAAGCGTAACTATGATTCCGGTCAGGAATTCTGATAAAAATTCTACTCGTGTCGATGGCGAACAGAAAAATTGCATAGACTGGAAAACAATTCGGCGTATAAACATAATGAAGCTGCGTTCGAGTGCAAGCGTAAGCGATAAATTACACTTGATTGTCGCGCGAATGTCGCATCGAAGAAGCGAACGGTAAATGCGTCCCTCTGTCGGCGAACTTGTCAGTTTGCGATACGTCTCGTGTTCACGTGTATCGCGTGTAGTTTTCTCCGTGCTTGCTTCTTGTTTGGTCCGCGAACGTTGAATCGGCCGCGTGATTTTGTGACAGTTTCTGTCAGTGTATGAGGCGAGGGTGCTGTGTCCATATGCTACGCACGGCACGATGGTTTTTACAAGGTTTTTCCTTAGGAAGACGCAGAACGACGATGTGGCCGTTCCAAACAACGTCGGTACGAAGAGGTGAGCTCGAAGGCCAAGCCGTCGGAATGCGCTTCTGATAACGGCACCATCGTTCACGGTTCCGATTTCGTTCCTCGCGTTAACACATTCCCACGTAAAACCGTGTTCGCGTTCTCCCGGATTTATCAGATATTTTTATTCGAACAGCACCCGATCACGCGCGGCTTACATACTGGTGTCATTTTCGCCAGTTTCAACCGAAACAAACATGTATATTAGCACACGCGGTTTCAATATTTTCGACCGTAAATCCCCTCGATGAGTCCTGTGCGCAGCCAGCGATACACGATTGTATATCGAAATAACACGGTACTGACACAGATGTACCAACGGTCATCAATATTATCGAAGAGATCATTTTACGCGGAACACAACATGTCACTCGCGTTTCACGTTTATAATTTATTCGAATTGCTCGCGTGCTTGACAGGTGTACAAATCACGTAGAAAAACCGTGCCAGCCATTAAAATTTGACTTTTGTACCTTTATTATATCAACTTTCGTAATTACCCTGCGACGGTTCGTGACGATTTTGTACGAATGAATCGTTTTATTTTTCCCGATACCATTCGCGCAGAGCGAATCTATATCCATTGTGTTAGGCGAGTATACAGCATGTTTTCGTAAACAGGGTCGTATGTTTACAATTTTCGAAATTGTTTATCGCGCGGGAGTTTATTTCCGGAATAAAATTAATAATAGCCGGCGAGGGATCGAGGGATCGAGGGCGATACTAGGATGCATTATTAATGAGTTCCTGGAACAATCAATACCCTCGAAGAAAGTTTCCTGGCCGCGAACATAATGACGCGATTCTATCATCAGCTGACTACTCGCGTCTTGATAAGACTAAACTTCAAATCAGAACGGCCATGTATTTCGCGCTAATTTTCTGATCGCTCCATTTGTTTTGCGAATTCTTCCCGGAGTAATATTTGATTATGAGAGTCTTATCGTTGCCGTATATGACGTCCGTGCAGTTGTTTGATTATTAATTTAAACGGAAAAGAATATTTTCAAAAAAGATAACACACCAACATTTTCGAGCAAGAAATGCGACATTTTAAACGTGCAATCGTATTCGTTATTCATCGTCTACGATCTGTAATATAGCGCGTGCTCGCCATTGTAGTTGTACAATTTTAAATAGATCAAAAGCCTATGAAGTATTCACCTTCGTTGCATTGCATATCAGCGAAATCAATAATAATTGCCGATCGATTCAAATACGAACTTCGTTTGCAGAACTTAATAGAATTATACATTAAATATAAATTTTATATTTATATTGATGATGCGATGTGCTTGCTCATTGTATTTACAATATAATTTATATACTATTACAATATAATTAATTAACTAACTGTATTATAATATATTGGGTTGGCAAGAAAGTAATTTCGGTATTTTAAGGTGAAATAAAGCTTAATTTTGGGAAAATGTTGAAGCTTTATGAGTGCGGAATTATGAAGCCACCAGAAAGATGGGAAAAGATCATCGAACAAAATGAAAAATACTCTATTCATTAAAGTTCATTGCTTGAATAGAGAAAAATTGGCTTTTATTTCACCTTAAAATACCGAAATTACTTTCTTGCCAACCCAATAGTAATATAAATATAATTGAGTCGAGTAACATTATTTAACACTGAACCTACCGACTTAACTTCATTTATATTTCGTGCGATTTTTACTATAATACATACTGGAGTCAAAAAATTTATTCAATCAATTCCCATGGAAACGCCTTTACGATTTCAATAATTGTCAAATAAAAAATCTAAAATAGTTTGACCCCTCGTGGTAGGTTTAGTGTTAATATTGTCGAAAGATATGTAAATGGAAACTTAGTCTAGTCGCGTGTAAAATTGTTATAATTCGATAATAAATATTACATGCACGTACAGTTGCTCGTGCGTTACATACGTGACGTGCAACGCTCAATACTATTACGGAAGATGTAAGGGGAATGATCACAGACATGTTCTAATACACAGTATTTTCTTTGTCATTTTTGGCACGAGTGTAAAGTAATTGCAATTGACCTTGAAAACTTCTACCACGTTTTTGTTAATACCTCTTATAGTTAGATAAACAATAGTAAATTAAAAATCGATAAAGAGATCTTTGTACTTCATCTACTAATACATGATAGGAAATGCAATAATCTTCATTAAAATATTAATTTCGATAACGTGATTCGTGATTGTACGAGTATAGATGTTAGTCTCAAATGTTTTACTGTTTCCTACTGATAATGGTATTAAAATTCATTATTTTAGCATGTTATGTATTCAAGAAGAATTGGGCCAACTGAGTGGAATCGCAGGAGGTCCAATAGTCACTGATTCACGAGAAGCTCAATTACCTAATAACAACAATACCAATTCTGAAAGCAATACAAATTCCAATGAGACTGCAACAAAATGTACTCCAGGTTCTGGGTCTTTGGATACACAAAGAACAAGTTGGGTTGAAGGTATATTGGGATGTATGCGTCCAGTTTGGAGTATGCTTTCAAAAGCAGCTGTGAATGAAAAGATTAAAGGACATCAAAGTAATTAATTATTTTTACGTATTTCATGATATATGTATTCTCTAAGAATGCCCGGGTAATAACAGAAAATTGTTCCAGCGGACGATTGGGAAATACCGTTTGAATCGATTAGTGAACTTCAGTGGCTTGGATCTGGAGCTCAAGGAGCAGTATTTAGTGGGAAATTAAACAAAGAAATTGTAGCCGTCAAGAAAGTACGCGAGCCACGCGAGACTGATATAAAGCATTTACGAAAACTGAATCATCCGAATATTGTTCAATTTAGGTAATTTTTTCATTCATCTTTGAATATTGGAATATGCATAGCGCGAGATACTATAAAATATTGTTACCTATTTTTAGGGGAGTATGTACACAAGCACCTTGTTACTGTATAATAATGGAATTCTGTCCATATGGACCATTATATGATCTTCTGCGAGCTGGAGAGCCTGTTCCACCTCCTAGATTAGTATCATGGTCTAAACAAATTGCAGCTGGAATGGCCTATCTTCATGCACATAAAATTATACACAGAGATCTTAAAAGTCCAAAGTATGATTTCATTTTCATATGTCATATATTTTCGTGTGTCGAAATTCCTTAAGCATGGCGCTCAAATTAATGATTCAATCGAAGTAACATAGATAATATTGTCTGTTTTTCAGTGTATTGATCGGGCAAGGAGAGGTCGTAAAAATTAGTGATTTTGGAACGAGTAGAGAGTGGAATGAAATTAGTACAAGAATGAGCTTTGCTGGTACTGTTGCCTGGATGGCTCCAGAAATAATCAGGAACGAGCCCTGTTCTGAGAAAGTAGACATATGGTCATACGGTGTTGTATTGTGGGAATTATTAAGCGGAGAAATACCTTACAAAGATGTAGATTCTTCTGCAATTATTTGGGGCGTGGGCAACAACTCCCTCCATTTACCAATCCCAACCAGTTGTCCAGAGGGTTATAGGTTACTTGTAAAGCAATGTTGGGCTGCGAAGCCGCGCAATAGACCTTCTTTTAAACACATTGAAATTCATCTTGGTATTGCAGCAGTCGAAGTACTGTGTACAAAACCCGACGAATATTTTAAAACCCAGGTACAGCGATATTAATCTTGGAAACGAGCAATAATTTGTGATCAACGAACTCAACGATTCTTCTGATTCTAGCAATCATGGAAGAAAGAAATTAGGGATCACATGAAACAAATGCAAACAAATAGTTGTAGTAGTACAAGATTTGAAGCTGACTTAATTCGACGACGCGAGGATGAATTGAGGCATGCTCAAGATATTCGAGAACACTATGAGCGTAAATTGGAGCGAACTAATAATTTGTACCTAGAATTAAGCGCTGTTTTACTACAATTAGAGCAGCGCGAACGAGATGTAATCAAGTAAGTTATCATACGATGTGCGTACAATAAATGTAGTAGTAGTGTATAGTCAGTAAATTAATTTTATTTTCTATTTTTTTTAGACGCGAACAACAAACCGGACATAAACAATGTAAGAAACGTCTTGTTCATCCCCTTTTAAAAGCTCAAGAGAGACTTCATCGTAGACGTAACCCAACAACCCTAGTTTCAACATCATCTACACCAACAACACCGCCATCACCAACAGACTGTTCCCAGAGTCCTGTGAAAGCAACAATGTATACACAGTTAAACGAGGCTAACCAACCAGAAACGATTCTAGCTCCAAATAATAGTTTTAAGCAACGTAAATTCAGGCATCGTAGAGTAGGATCTGGATGTGGTGTGAGTTCCAGTCCGAGATCAAGTCCTCATCGTGAAAGAAAAGTACGTATCTACAAAAGAAATGCGCATAACACGTTCGCATATACGTACTTTACATGAGAATAATGTTTATTTGTTCGTTTTCAGAGTACTGAAGTACGTGTACGTTTCATAGACAGTCAAACGCAAACAGAAATATTAGAAATCAGCGAAACTGATTTTAGCCCTATTACAAATACAACAGCAGTGCCGACAACAGAAAAGCTTTCTGTAAATAGCATTAGTAAACAATCGTTAACAAAACAAGTACCAGAGTGCTTAAACGGGAACTCAATTCTGTCCGAAGCTCATTACAGAATACAATCTAGTCCGTGTTCCAGCCCTGAACCTTTAAATGAAAATCATGTAAATGGGAATGAACGTTTAAAGGATTGTAGCGATGATGATAATCTAGAAACACTTGGCCGAAAAGTTAGTGAAATTATTAATGCCAATCGCCTTATTTCGCCTATAGATAATGGAAATTGTGACGATGTGATAATATCACATAGGTAAGTCGCATTTAAAACGTACTTAATTTATTGTTATAAATTAGATTCTCGACCCATCCTGACCCGATATTTTCGGGATCTCGCACACCTCTGCTACTCTATAAACAACCATCGATGAATAATTTCAGAGGTAAAGAAGAATCGGTGAAATTATCTGGACACTTTTGTGGAATTATTATTAACGGCACTAATATGCAACAAGAACAGTCTGAAATTAGAACGCGACCTTGTACTGAAAGCATAGATACGATGCGTGATCATGAAGATGATAATTGTGAAGAAAGTTGGTCAGATGAAGAGGGAGAAGATCCAAGTTACACCTATAATTACTCTCTTAGACGAAGAAGGTACGTAATTCATATAAATACATATAAATACATTGAATACCATATTCTTGTGTTACCATGTTCTTAACACTAGGGTTACAGACATTTTTGTACACCTATCTTTACGGATGCCCGTCAAATTGACGGGTAAAGGAAACCACATATTTTCTTTAACAAAAACGATTAATTTAATTTAAAAACAATTACAATCTTAACAGACTTAAATAATGAAAAAAAGAAGTTATGTTATTGGATTAGTTATGTTTACACTGGCGGATAATTGTCCCTGGGCAGATTCGTGTTGGGGATAATTATCGATAAAATACTGTATTAGGCTCGAAGCCATCGAAAGATATCTCCGTTGAATTATGATTTTTATTTAGTATTTACGTTCCAACTATTTTTACATTTGTAACCAGAAAAATAATTTCATGAGAAAAACGGTTTATTACGATTAACTATGAAACTATCTTACCCGTCATTTTGACGGGTACCTGTAAATTACAGGGATGAGGGGGAAATAAATTTGAGTATATATTCATCTCATTACACCAATAATTGTCAGCATAAATTGGAAACGAATTAATAGTTATGGTTTTTATAATTTTGCTCATGAAGTCCGAAATCCGTCAAAATGACGGGTCCCATAAACCTAGTATTAAACACAATAACAATACATAATATTCTGAATGGTTACACACAGTATGTCCCACCTAAGCGTATCCAAACCTTTTAGCAGAAGCAAATTCTTTTTGTATACCGTAGAACATCGATTATTCTTATTATAAAAAAGAATGTGTCTCGAACACTTTTCTAAGAACTACCTCTCGTATAAATTTCAATAAAATCGGCCTTTGTAACTTGAATATGTTCCCTCGTTAGACGATACACTGAAATGATGGAACATACGTACGTGTTCTAAAATATAAACATCGTTAAACGCGTAGTTGAAGTATGTGTGTGTATTGCGCATTTGTATAGGTGATTTATCTGTATTCGGAAAACCGGCGTCTGGATAATCGGTCGTTCTACTGTACTTACAATTAAAGAAAATGTTAATATTAACGAGAGGACACCCTATATATTTATAATCATATTGTGTTATATTTATAGTATTTAGACACATTATCAGACACATATTTTATAGTATTGCAAGAAGACCAATTGGTCCTGGATGTAGATTAAGAAGATTTAAACATGCCACAATGCGAATAGAAGGAGTGTTAGCTTCCGATGAGGAAAACACTTCTGAATATTCACATCCTCCGTCCAGTCAGTCATCCACGTTAGAGAGTAATCCTGATGTGCAAAGAGTATTTCGTAACATCCATTATTCTCATAAGGTAATTCAATAAAATACTTTATTATCTTCAACTGCATAACATGCATAGCTTAATGTGTCTCTTTCATTTTTGAATTTAGAGAAATGAAATAGATGATGTTTCTGATACGTCGAGTCAATCGGAAACAGATGAAGTCAGTGAGATTACAATTGCATCTCAACCGGTAGGTGCAAATTTGAAAATAGAGAGCAGCGTTTAGGTTAATCTAATTTTTATATCTCATTTACGAGTGATACATAATAAGACCATAATAGCCAGTGCATTTCTGTAGTGTATATGTTCTCATTCTATTCTGTGTTAAATATTGTAGATATGTATCCATTATGGTATTCATTAGGTACATATGTACATTAATTTTACGAATTATTTATCAAGCAAATATGATACTAATATTCTAAAAATATCGTACATTAGCTGAAAATAAGTTAAACATCATTTTTATGTCACATTAGAAAGATAGACATACTCTTTGGTTTGTATCATTTAAAATTTATTAGATTTTTTCGGTGAAAACAAATTTTCTATTACTGATTATGGTATAATTAATTTCATACTGTATTGAAATAGATATTTCAAGAGATACCTAATTCTTCTAAAAAGTAAAGAAAGAAATAGATTGATAATATTTTCAATGACGTCAAAAATTTACAAAAACATGTTCTATAACATGTTGCTATATAGTATTATGTATAAATATACATCCACCTCATACTTATTTTTCATAAAAATGGAAAGACAATTCATTCATTCGTAAATAATTCATTCCATTATTTCTTATTTTTTTATAGTTCCTTTTAGTAGATACATCATTTGCAGCTAGATATGAATTGATTTCTATCAGATATTGCATTTGTTTTGCATTAATAAGGAAAAAACTCAATTAATTCTAAATAAATATTTTTTATGAATGCGAAGTCCGTTAATAGGATTGCATTTATTCGCATGTATATATAGAATCTACCATAGTGTAGAGACCGATTAGAGCAAACTCGTATGATAGTACGATAGTTTACAAGAAAGTATTGTATATAAATACAATGGAGTCGCGAAAGAATAAATATTTCATTCGAAAATTGAATACTTAAGAAATAATTTAGATTATAGGTAACGGAATGACAATTACTAAACAAATTTTACAACGTAAGTGCCTGTGGCAATTTGCATAAAGTACAGCAAACAGTAACTATTAAAATATTGAAATGAAAAAAGATTTAGAAAACTAATCAAGCGGTAATGTGCAATATAGAAGAATCATGTGATTGAAATTTAAAAAAAAAACTGTCGGTACAATACTTTTTCAACTCAATGAACCCATAACTGATGGGAATAAATTGAAATTTAAATGACATGAGATATTACTTTAAAGCTACGTTACCAGAACAATTGTCGTGAAATATTTTTGATGCGCTAAAATTACATTTTTACCAATAATCTTACTAACGACTTACGTAAAGTACTGCATGTAATATATTTTATTTCGTTTTTCAATTAACAAATGAAAGGAAATCTAAATCAATGACTATGTTTACCATAAAATTAGTATAAGTTGTATCATAAACATAGTAGAAACAAAGTACAGGTTGTCTGAGTTTCAAACTGAAACTCAACAATAGTATTGAACTGTACGCGGAAATCATACTCATCTTTTTTCAAATTAATAACAATTAAGTATTGCAGTTACGTATATGTATAACTAGACGATATTTTGTCAACTCAATTGTCCGAAATACTGTTCTGCATCCATCTATTGTACCTGCTTTGAAACTCAAATTGCCTTAATGACAATTACTATACATTGTAAATATAGACAATACAACATAAACTTAAGGGAATAGTAACTAAGATTCAGTATAACATTTTGATGTGCTCATTTGGACGAAATAATTAGTAAGACATACAGAGATGTACTTTCTAATAATCATACATATTGTATCGATTATATTTATGCGAGTAGTTGCATAAATTGTTCCTTCTTGTGCAGTGGCAGCTAAACTGACTAGTTCTATTATTCGTAATAATAGAAGCAGTACACAATGTTTGTGTTATAAACAATAAAGTTGATTTACAATAACTGACTTAATGGGTTTTATTTAACACTTTACTCACACAATATTATAGATTGAATATTATATTTGAGTTTTGTATAAATGAAACAATTTTTTCAAAGCATGATAGGGTATTAGTAATTTATATTCAGTTGTACATGTGAACAAACAATATTAAAGTTTTTGTTTCCTTTCGTCTTGAAGTATATCAACTTATTAAGTTATATAAAATAAGTATTTGCACAGCCTGTTTGCAGTAACGTTAGAACAATGAAAAATGTATTTGTATGCAATATCTAATACAAAGAACTTGAATTGTACATATTAATGAAACATTTATCCGGAAGTTTGAACAGTCGTCAAAACGCGACTAACATATTTAATGAAGCTCTAAATAAACGATGTTTTTATAACATAAATGCTACATTTATTATACATATACCAATGATAAAGTCTTTATCTCATACAATAGTATTTACATTCAGTAACTCAATAATCTATTTTTGTATATGAACTCTGTACAGAATCATGCAAAAATCTCAAAACTATTTCTTATATTAGCGTTTCAATATTATAATTTTTTGATCAGTTGTAAGTTTTCAACACATTTAAATACACTGCATAGTTTAATTAAAATGAATTGTTAAATAATGACATCGAACTTTCGTTGATCTTATTAAATATTAAGTGAAATTGAATTCGTTAATATTAACCAATAGACATATACTAGTATCCTTAAAAGTACATTTTTTAAAAAAAACTTAATATTTGTTGTATTCATGTTACTTTTGCAATAAATGTCTGGTGCATGATTACAACATTAAAAGTAATGACAAATGAACAATTTCACAGTTTTGATGCTTTACAAAGAAATGCAAATTCAAAAATGTTATTACAATATTTATCAAAATCGTTAAAGTAAATTTCTTTAAAAAAAAGAAAATCGTTCTTTTATTAAATAACGTCACAACTTTTTCTGCTTTTTCTCAAATTGTTCACTGATCATAGAGTAATAAATTATACTTAATATAACTAGTTTTTACTTTACCAATAGAATGAATTTTGGAAAAATTCAGTGGTACTTTTATACAATGACGAAGCACTTTGCCTTAATCCAGTGAACAGAGATACAACACCTTCTTTCTCTTCTTCTTGTTCTTCTTCCTCGGGTAAGTATTCTGGCATATCTTCTGTGTCATCCTCTCCATTTATATGAACCTGTAAATGTACATATCGCAAAAGAAGTCTCCTGCGACTGTGTGTTCCCGCATTCAATAGTTACCAGTTTAACAAGATACTCTTGATTCAATTTGTTTCTTGTCACTAATCTAGCTTCCATGTTTTCTGTATTATTTCGAATAGCTTCTGCAATTTGTTTAGCTGTAACGTAGCTTAGAGTACGCATTGTAACACGCTGATGTTCTACGTCGACTACAAGAGAAACCAATCCATCGATTCTTATTAGTATTGATTCCAACTCTGAACGAGACTCCTACATATGTAAATGTCATTAGCATCGAATGTTAACTTTAATGCGTAAATTACACATGCATGTATCAACTACATTTACCGGTAACAAGCCTTGAACGTGTAACACGATAACATGGGTTTTCAATTTTTTCGGTTCGATAACCCTTCTACATCGACTACGTAGATTGTATATCGGTGGTTTCATTCTTTCTATATCATCAGTAATACACTGAGCTCGTTTAGCTATCTTTGGTTCATCGATATTATATTTGTTTATGATGGCATCCAATGCTTCACGGACACCAAAAGTCGAGGTTATGTGCACATAGTTTTCCACATTTTTAACAAATAGCTCTAAAATGTCTAAACCCAGATTAATGATCTCTACATCCGATACTTCAAGGACAAATGCTACATATGAAAGAACTGTTTTGTCCTGAAATAAGGGCAACATTATAATAACAACAGCATAGTAATGCATTTAACAAAAAAGGCTTACCTTTAAAATTATGTCATGGTTTACAACATCGAGAGCCAGTTTTTTGTATGTTTCAAGTGTAGCTCTTAATTCTTTTGGATCTACAGACTCGTCCACGTCCACGTCCATTATCTATAAACGTAAATGTTTACATTAACTCGAGCTGAAACTAATATGCTCAAACGCAACGAACAGTATATTTGTTCATATTATACGATTATTTGTTTAATAGCGATTACTGCCACTTGAAATTTACTGGCACTCTGTTAATATTTTTGTTAAACGAAGTACTGAAGTAATCACAGTTACGTTTCACCGTGGTCGAACGATTACACATTACACGTTCACGAAGCTATAACAAACATGACATTTCGAACCATAAGAACGTGTTTTAAACTGTTCACTGGGTCAAGTTCTGCTCCTTAACAGTTTAGCTATAATATGTGTCATCTCAGATCAGAGACGATCTGCTGTTTAAAAGTTTTTAACAATCGATAATATATAAGGTCAGTGGGGACGATGTAAAAAATTTAAGGTAAACTAATATTAAATTAGTTTGACTTGAATGAAAGTACTAGAATAGCTGCATGAGAATACAGGGTACATTTGAATGTACACCAAATTCTGGAGGACGAGAAAATCTATTACAGGGAACCACAAATTTATAAAAAGTACACCTAACGCATATACAATTTGTGTACGAATGTGACACGTGTGTATACAATTATACATATATATACATAATACACGTACATGTACGAATACGTGTAATACACATGCGTAATTCGGATAGATGTATCAGTATTACCCTACGTAGTAATAATAGCAACAGTCATGCTAATGCCAGCTGCTGCCAAATTGTTTCGATGACGCGCATATTGTAGTATAGTAGCGAAACTGGTGTTTGGATGACGTACTAGAATAAGATGGCCGACATTAGCTCTATCAACTACCAACAGCACAACACCCGTATTACTTCTCTAATGAACTTCTTTCTTATTTTACGGAATCGAGAGCTTTAGATTTCCATTAGTGTTTTTGCCAAGCCTTTCGAAAAAAGAGGTCGATGTAGTATTCAATGTTTGACGGCTGTTGAGGGCAATAGGGAAATTCAATCGAACGACACGCAAAGTAGAAACCTACAGCTGACGTATTTTCGAATTCGTTTGTGCAGGTGATTGTTTGTAAAGTGTGTTAGTGTAGAGTGGACATTGATTATTAGAACAATGGAATACGTGCTAATAAAAGATATACGGCCGGGCCAGAAAAACATTAATGTGATGTTTATTGTCCTGGAAGTTGGTCATCCTACCATCACTAAAGAAAACCGCGAAGTTCGAACGTTTAAAGTGGCGGACAGTACTGCTTGCATGAACGTTTCAATTTGGGACGAACCTGGTCAACTTTTAGTACCGGGTGATATAGTTAGATTGACAAAAGGGTACGCGTCCGTCTGGAGACAATGTCTAACATTGTATTCAGGGAAAAATGGAGATATTCAAAAAATTGGGGAATTCTGTATGGTTATCAATGAACAATTAAATATGAGTGAACCGAATCCTGCTTTAGCTCAACAACTGATCAATCAGAGCGGATCTGGACCACCTGGTAACAATGTTAACAATAGTATTACAAATAATGGAAATGCAAATAATATAGCTGGTCAACCTGGAAGACAACCGCTGGTACGTTATCTTCTAAATTACTTCTAATACATAATAATAATACATAATAATGCCAGATATATCAGATTTAGTTTGAATTCTTTTATTGCAGGCAATTCAAAGTAATTCAATTACACCCATCAGCGGCACGTCGGGTAGTTCTGCAACAACAAAAAGTGGAAATGGTAGCAATGGTAATAATGGTGGGAATGGGAGTAACGCTTCGGGACTTCCTGGAGGATCTGCGAGATATTCTGGTGATTCAACAACAAAAACAACAGCTGCAACAAAAACTAATTCTCGTGGTCGTGGGGGTTATCGAAACGGTGGACGTAGCGATCGTAGATAACACACAAACAAAAAGCGGCTAATAATATATGTGTAATATGAAACTGATTACATTCAGGACATCTGTAATATACTGTTTTTGTAACAATCCTGTATATGTGTATTCATGAATCAATGTATACGATAGAGTCTGATTAAAATAACATATGAATCGAAGACAATCGAATTGTAGACATTAGAGAAGTATAGTCGTTGATAAAGTAACGATCAAATAATGAAATGATTTTGCAAAAATATTTCTGATTTATATATTATATGTATAAATTTATGTTAGGAGATTGTCTTCAATTCATATGATAAATCTATGAAAATTTTTCACTTATTCTGATAAACTAATATAGTATATAAGTATATATATATATATATATAAATATGTAATCTGCATTTAATTAGTAAATAATTTCGTTCGGTAGTCTTTTTGAAATATATTTTCTAAAAAAATGGAACCTTATGTATATGTACAAGTATAATTTACACTGTGTATATAGTAGAAAATAAATTTTAAGTAATCTCATTGTGTAAAAACATTTTTTCAGATAAATATTATAATTGTTTATTCGTATTTGATCTTACTCGTATAGTGTGAATATTGCTTGGAGAAAAATATACGATGTTTCTATTTTGACTAATATATTGCAAGATTTTTAGATAATGACACATCTATTTATTCTAATTTCCCATTCAATAACAATATTACTTAAATAATGTTTACTACTCAAGTGATAATAATTTAAATGATTATGATTATACATTACCATATATATATATACATTTCATGTATTTAATTTTGTCTTCATGTAACATTTATATAAACATATTGTAAAAATTCGATTTAATCATTAGAAATATATTAAAGTTACATATATTTGTTAAAAACTAATAAACGTATTATGTATTATTTCTAATTCCATATACGGAACAAAACCTTGAAAATAATTAAAAGTTCTGTCGTATAACGAAATAATGATTATAATATTATGAAATAATAATTATTTACACTAAATATGTTTAGCTTGACACTTGAAATCGTACGTAAACAAACTTGCTCATGGAAACAAAGATAAGATTGTTGATGAATTTCTGGTTAATTTAAGAATTCATTTATCGTAATGGTAGGTGTAAACAAGATAAAATTTCTAATATTGCCTACGATATTCCCCCTTCGTTTACGTAGCTTTAGGTTATGTTTATATATTGTACCACAAACGAGGTACATATAAGAGTAGACCAATTACCTAATGTCTTTTTCTGTCTCACGTTCGGGGGGCTCTAGAGCCCCCTTACCATTCCGTGTCACATCCTACCGTATCGGACAAAACCACGGTGTATTATAGAGATGTTCCAATTTCCCTCAGAAAAGTGTGATAGTTACCTCCTACTTCTCTGGTCGCCGTTAGATTACAACCTTGGACCATACGGTCTAAGATTACAATGGATTACAACCAATTACAACAAACATTACACGACATTACAAGATGGGAGCGAACATATACCACCATCGGCGTAAAGGTGAACTACGAACAAAGACAGAGAGGCCAAGAGAGGCAGATATGTTTCTCGCAGGAGATACAAAACGAAACAGCTTGATTTTTCGATGAGCCTACTTCAGATGCATTAAGCGAAAAAGCAATATTTTTTTATGCTCTTTGTGTTGAAATATTCTCTGTATTATTGCGGGGTAGCGTACAGAGCCTTTTTTAGCAATTTGTCTCTTGAAGCTTTATAAAAAATAATAGTGTACGTTTTTATATGGTTTTTATAGAAGAAATTTTTTTCTGTACACTTTTTCCAAATGCTCTTTTTGTTGAAATATTCTCTGCATTATTTCGGGGTAGCGTACAGAGCCCTTTTTTGGAAAAAGTGTACAGAAACAAATTTCTTCTGTAAAAACGTACACTATTATTGTAGACTAGTGGGAACTGGTGGAAACTGGTGGAAACAGACTAGACATTACAACTGATTACAACCAGGGGGACTTCGTACTTCGTACGTGTATCGGTTCTCAATAAACTGGTAGTTTCAGTTCTATAGAAATTCTTTGTGCCCTGATGTCAACATTGATAATATAGATGGTGAAGAAGTATGTTTCAATATTGTTTCCTTTGATCTTCTATTTGCATTCGTAATTTTAAACTGTTATAAATTTCCAGAATGAAAATAACAATTATATCTTTGACGTCGCGCGTGTAATACTGTTATCAAACATATGATTCGACAGCAGATGTCAAACGTCAAACGTAACAATTTTTAATTATTTTTACATATATGAAGGCGTATCAGACGGTATGTTTAACATATTCCTGATAAGAATTTCAAACATCACGTTATTTCATTCAGCATTCTAATTATTAACGAAGTTTTTCGATTAATAGTATCATTTTAAATTAAGCCAATTTTTGTAAGTTGCCTTTAAATTTGAATTAATAATATAATTAATGTTGCATTTTTATCAACGATTAACTCTTTCTGCATATGTTCCAATGCACGTTGTTCGTTGCCATCATTTTACAACAAATAACATATGCGTATACGTGTTAAGAGATATGTACATTTCCTTTTGCAGGTTATTTTTCTTTGAAGTATGACAAGATCACATATAAAATATCAAATTGCCAAAGATGCAGAAGATACAGCGGAATATTTCTTTCCATCTGTTCCAGAATTTTCAACCAATTCCAAGAAAGAGGTTTCTTTTTGGAAGAGAGCCTTCCAAAAGCTTATATTAATTATTAATTATTTTGTCTTATCTGTAGGTTTAACATTTTATGTACAATGGCTTTATAATACTTATGTAAGTACAATTGTTGGAATTTACTAATTGTCAAATTTATAAAATATTTATAAAGTATTATTTTCTTTTAGTTTCCCTATTAATAGACTGCAGATCTTTATGCAAAATAAAAATTTCTTGCTTGAATTGCATCGAATTAGAGTGAAATAGAAATTCATTTTCTTCCCTATTATGTTTAGCAGGTTGAGAATAATGTAATAGTATGTTTAAATTTTTCTAATATTTTTGTTATTTTAAATTATAGCTACTCATTTTTGTCATAAATGCATAAAATCTGCAGTCTAGCTATTAAGTATTAATTTTTAATCATAGCTTATTTCATTTTAGGGTTTCCATTTCCCGCTGACTGTAGTAATATGTCATTTAATAGTGAAGTTTTTATTATCCGCCATAAGAAGATGTTTTAGAACATGTTACAAAGGACAACAGCAATTAAAACTTCCTTGGAAAAGCATAATATGGATGATCATGCCAATAGGTGTAGCAAGCGGTCTTGACGTTGGTTTATCTAACTGGGCACTTTCGTTAATTACAATGTCGTTGTATGTATAGGTTGTTAAATTGTTAACGAAATAAAATATATTTTCCACTATGTATTAATACATTATATTTTTATTTAGGTATACCATGACAAAATCAACGACTATTATTTTTATTCTTGGTTTTGCCCTCATCTTAAAGTTAGAAAAGAAGGTAATGATAATAAATATATTTTCTATATTTTTATAAATTACTGATAATATACGTTAAATAAAATATTTTTTTATAGTCTTGGTCATTAGTATGTATTGTAGTGATGATATCAGGTGGTTTATTTATGTTTACATATAAATCTACACAATTTGGCATATTTGGATTTTTAATTTGCCTGCTAGCATCATTTTCAAGTAGTATTCGATGGACTATGACACAACTTATCATGCAGAAATCTAAAATGGGGATAAAAAATCCAATTGACATGATGTATTATATGCAATTGTGGATGCTATTGCCTATTGTACCTGTGATGTTATGGTTTGAAGGTAATGCTTCGTATACAGGGTGTTCACGCTATTACTAGTCAACGTTTTTCTTGTAAATAATAAATAGACAGCGTGTAATTGAAAGTAACAAATATTAGGAAAATTTAAAGATACTGTTATATTATTTTCAATCTATTACATATATTTAGAAAGGAAATAAACTTCCATTTCACTCCAATTTGTTGTAATTCGCATAAAAAATTTGTATTTTGCATAAAGATCCGCTGTCCAATAATAAATATTAGAAAAAAAATGAAAAAAGAAATAAATAATACAGTATTGTTCCCATATAAGGCAAAACTTCGTGACCGGGTTTCGCTGTTTGTCGGATCAGATATGATATTCTCTCGGTTTGACTTCATTCTCGAGTAGGTCGAGAGAGAATACAGAGAATGAGCGAGAGGATCGAGGTAGTGATAGACCATATACTAATCGGCACGAGTCGCGATATCTTTCCTTGGAAAAGGATAGAATATGACATGCCCTCTTGTTCTGGTGCTAAGCGATGTCGAGCGGAGAAGGTCAAAAAAAGAAGAGGAGATAGTGATTTCCTCTTTTCGAAACAAACATTGTCCTTTATCGGAACAACACTGTACTATTTTTTTTTAGAAATGAAGGTGACCTTTAATTTTTCAAATGGAACGCTATGTATGTTTTTATATCATATGAAAGCGTGTGTCAAAACAAATTTATTACATTACATTACTTGCAAAACTTTTCCTGTTTTACTCGATTCTAATATTTATTATCTGCAAGAAAAACGCTGGCTAGTAATAGCATGAACATCTTGTATATATGTCCATTAAGTTCATTAGAATTTGTATCTAAGAATTATATCTGTGTAGAAAATAGAAACATTTGTCTTTCTTAATAGAAAAACTATTTTTGATTTTTAGGGTCTCAGTTATATAGTGATTTCCAAACTACTGACTGGAGTAATGTCCATTCTATTGTCTTGACTACAAGTGCTGTGCTAGTGTCTGCTGTCATAGCTTTCTACATGGAAGTTATGGAATATTTAGTTGTTACGTACACATCTAGTCTAACGCTTGCGATTACAGGAATAATTAAGGTGAACAGAGAGCACTATGTTACGTGTTATACGCTTATTCAGATTTGTAAAATGATGTTTGATCTTTTTAAACAAAAGAAAATGTATACTAACAAATAACTTTTCACAGGAAATATGTATCTTAATTTTGGCCGTTGAATGGAAAGGTGATCAAATGAGCGGCTTTAACTTCATAGGATTGTTAATGTGCTTTGGCGGAATTACAATTCACACTGTTCAAAAAATAGTGTCGAGTAGGAATAACGAAACTGAAAATGTGGAATTACAGTTCAATTCTTCGCTAAATACTAACATTAAAAATGAAGAAAGACTTGAGACGAGTTTATCTCTATTAACACAAAAGTCAACATCTTTGACAAATCTTTTAAATGCAGATTTCAGTTCAGACGAAGACGATGCAATTAAAGACCATCAAAATTCGTCTGAGATATTGTCCAATATAGTACAGCGTAGAGAACAGTAAAGTGTACACACTTGAATATTGATGATCAGAGAAAAGAAGATTCATTTAACATGAGAACTCCGTCATGTCCAATACATATTTTGTTTACTCCATATGTATATGTACATACACATATATATATTTACACAAAAAACTAATTTTTATTTCCGGTGATTAACTTAAGGTTACATTCCATGTTTGCGAATTTCATTCTTATCGTACTAAATTTATTTTTAATATGTCGAAAGTATTAGGTACAAACCAGCATTGCTGAACCTTACCGTTGATACGTATTACCGATTATACGATATCATCACGCTTGTCCATTATCATTAATAATTGTACTAATATATTAAACTGTGTATAATAAAAACGCGTTAATAATGCGTAATAAAAAATTGATCTAACGTCTCGACGTTATTCTTTAGAAATTACAAATGGACAGTGTGCTAAGAAAAGTATTGAAAGAGTTTAATTGTAAAAATAAATCAAAGGGTCGTTCCCCCCCTTTGTAAATAGTATTGTTTTGATGCTTTTATGTACAGATTTTTCTACATTTTTTTTACTCTTTCTTGTAAATTATAGTTTGTATTCATAGTTCCTTGCCGAAGAGTTGCATAATTATGTCTTGCCGATTAAAATTATATACTTTTTTCGATTTGTTCATATCTGTCACGCTTATTTTAATTTCGGTACATTAGAGTGTTGAGAAGCGCACAGTGTAATAATGTGTAATTCTGTATTTACTGAACGTACGATATATGTATTGTAAGCTGTTAATAATTGTGATTAAAGATTTGATGTAATTAATTGCAACTTCACCAGTCAACATTTTTTTGCGAAGACGGTAACGTTTGTTATTGTTTCTCTACGACTTGTGTAAATATAAATAGATATAAAGAAATCTTTTATTACTGTTTAATAGTAATTTTATTGTATTTCTTACAATATTTTGTTTTATTATTTAAATGGAACACAATATTTGTAAAATCTCAGGAAATTAACATTGTGATGTAATACAATATTCATTCAGTTTATGATATGCTGTGAGTTGATTTGTATAATGGTATCAGTCGTTACCTTGCCAAAAATTAATTTAATTTATATGTTCTCGTATTGAGGATATTATAATTCTTTGCATTATAATTTCCACGTATTCATAATAAATTTTGTATATCCTATATATATATATATGCATTAGTGTAATATTATTTTACTATCTACTTATTTTAAATAATAAATGCTACAGAGTTTATTTAATACAAGAACTATTAGATATAACTATATTTTTGTAATTTTATAACTTCTGTTTAAACAATTAAAAAATTCGCATATCCTTTACTTGCTAATACATAAGAATAAAGCAGAAAGGAATATGCGTGTACGTCCCGAACATAGAAACAGAATGTAATATTAGTAATTGCATTCATATAAAAAATTAAACGTTTTTTATTAAAAAATATAAGAAGTCATTTTGTTTCTTAAATACGTCCTAAATTGAAATGAACGAACTTATTTTTATATACAATAGTATTACTATAATAAAAAGAATAAATACGATATATATATTTAACAAAATCTCGATATTATTTTTATATAGATTAATAAATAATTGTTACCTATATAATTTAATAAATAGTTCCGCAAACTCGTTATTTAGCTTGTTTAATTTGATTAGTCTTTTTAGATTTGGCTTCAATTCTGTCTTCTAATTTATGAATTAAATCATCCAACTCATCCTGTAAACAAATCCAGTGAAAGATTACGTTAAACTTGAAAGGTACATTAATTCATTTGTAGAAACGTAAGCACAAGATTTTACCTCGTTGTACGTATACATCAAAGTACAGTGTTTTAAAGCTTGCTTCTTCCTATTAAGTAATTGCAATGCATGTGGTGGACAATAAACACTGTCATCTTGTGAATTACTAACTAATGAAACAAATAGATTAGCTCTACAAGTTTCGCATTCAAAATCCCCATCGTCTTCTTTTACTTTTTTCCCTTTCTTTCGTTTTCCACTATCTGGTAATGGTAATCTTTCTGTATTTGTAAGACCCACTGCTTTTAATTGTTTCCGGTAAGTTATTTCCTTCTCTCGAATTTTAATCACGCTTGGTAAAATCTGAAATGTAATTATTATAGCTGAAGACAATATCATAAATGACCGACAATACGATATAATCTGTAATCGGTTACAATATTTACCTGTTTCATTACATCTATATGGGATCTGGAGTCATTAATAATGTTAAATAACAACCTTTCGAATGAAAATATAGATGGTTCACAGCTATCTTGTATATCCTAAAATAGTTATACGAAACTGTTATATCATCACATTCCTTTTTTTATAGTGCTGGTTAATTATGTTGCAATACCGAATGATAAAAGCAGAACTTGTTTACTTACTTTAAATACTTGTTCGGCAGTTTCCAGCCAAGACAGTTGTGCAAAGTAAACACTTTCAGATACTACATAACCAGTACATATACTTGACGTAAATGCTTTGGGGAATACAATTATAAATTGGCCTGGTTCTTGTACAGTCTGACATAGTGATACTCCATTATTAACCAATAGTTCTGGAGGAACCATTGCTGTGTCAGACGGTAACCATATAGTTTTATTTTTACAATATCGTGGCACCATTTTTGACAGTGCTTCCCTAAAGTTATTGTTATGCTCGTCCGGTATACCATACCAGATTTTCTTAGCACCCGTGTGTAAATACTCTATCCATGGAAGACCGTGAGGATCACGGTACCAACAACATGCGCTAAATAGCATGCCAACATGGAGTGTTGGCACTGTCACACCTATAAATAATAACATTGTTAGTTTAAAAAGGAAATAAATCATTTGTAAAAACGTATGAATACACTATCATCCATAAGTATTTGACCACCTTCAGTTTATCGAAAATATACAAAATATATTTAAAATAAGGCATCCCAATGTAACTTTTGCCACAGTATTTCTTTTATACACTCATATAAAAGTAATAATTCATAATACAGAAAATATTCAACATCAAGTACTGTGAATAAAAAGGTAATAAAAAAAATTGAACGAAAACTGGTAGACCAAGCACACTTAAGTATGGTGGTTTCAAATGTTTCTCCGCTTTATCTGTTTACTATTTCCAGGAAGAAACATTAAAAAAGTTTGTTGCCAGATTGCCTCGAATTGTAAACGCCCAGCGAGATGGATATATTGATGAACGAAGTATTTAATAACTTTCATCTATTTACTGGTAAAGTCCTTAACATGTAATGCATTATAATGCTTCTATGTCAATCATATACATTTATATTCATTCTACTTCAAAGTAATTTAAGTTATAACGTTGATATAAACTTTTAGATTCGATTCCGTCAAGTGGTCAAATACTTATGGACGGTAGTGTATATGTAAACGTAGCACACAGAGCGTGAACACAAAGAAATTACACATGCCATTATATTTCTTGCAAAAAACAGTATTACTTTTTGTTCTTTCATTTTTTCCTAATATTTATTATTCGCAAGAAAAACGCTGGCTGGTAATTGCGTGAACACTCTGTATATCTTGATCATATAAACGTAAAGTATGTTGCATACCCATTATTGGGCCTAATGCTCTCAACACTGAACCAGCATTATTAGTAAGCACTTTAAGATTCCACGGGTGTCTAGCGAAAGGACTATTTTTGGCAACAGAGAATCCAAAACCACGACCGCTAGAATCGATGCTTGCAGCATGTACACAGACATGTCGCTTCCTTTCTGCAACATGCTTCCAGAATGCTCTTTCGACCTCATCAGCGGAGGCACCCTCAGTTTCGTTTCCAGATCGGTGGTTCTCACCGAACCACATACGTTGCGTATTTCTCGCAATTCGGTAGAAAGCATTTAACGGCATATTTCTACCCTACGGATACACGTAATTTTGTGCATTAGAAATGACATTACACCACACTTACCAAATATGTTTTAAAACACGAACTTTTACAATGCATTCTTCAAATTCATCAGAGCTATCGTCCTCTTCATCTTCCTCGTTATCATTTATGGGTGCGTTTTGTCTTTGCAGTGCTCTGCTTTCTCGTTTCATCCATTCCGATTCAACTTCGTCAAACAATTTACCTCGTTCCTCTAAATTAATCGATCAACTGATTGGTAACTTGAAAATTACGTAGTATAGATTACGTGGTACATAGTATAGATACCTGGAGATAATGTGTCGTATGGTAATAAATATTTACAGTAAATGTCATCTAATTTAGTTACACGATCCTGAGCAGACTTCGGTATTTTCATACCATCAGCTACTTTTTGCCACTTCTTCTTCTCAATAACTTCTTTTAATCCACCTAAACTTTGAACTGTTTGATACAAGTGAGGCAAATCAACTTCCATCCCACCAATCTATAAAAAATATAATATTACGAAACATATCAAGGACAATATTTTAAAACAATAAATGATGAAAAAAACGGTACCCAAGGTGGATGAGTGAGAGTTATGCTTTGTGTTGCTAAATATTTCTTAATAGCCATCATTTCTTTTACGTTAGGTCCCCATCTATGAAGCATACGATGTACATACTGATTGTACGCGGTAAATCGCATATCATCTGATACTTTACATTCCGGCTAAAATGTAAATTAAAGACAAATGAGGAAGGTAACTTCGTGTACTCATATATATACATATATATGGATATATGTATATGCATATTTTAATTAAAAAATCAAACGTTCATGAATTTTACCTTAAAATTAGGTGGTGGCACAACTCTACATATTCCAAATTTCTCTGCGATTGGCCTTATTTTGTCTATATATTCTAAAGGATCTTGAAAATCTTTCTCACTAGGCTGGAATGTAGGTGCTTCCACTAAGCGTGCTTCATTGTTTTCATTTTTCGCACTCGGAAAAGTTACGTTGTTTGTTGGAGAACAAATTACAGTGTTTTTCTGTTTAGATTTAATTTGAAATCTGAAATATACGAGCGCAGGAATAAATATTAATAAGAAAAATGTTTTAGCAGGATTATAGCAATTATAATTTTACCTCTTCCCATTCTTATTCGAATCGATAGATGTTTTTCTTTCCCTACAAGTTTTTGGAGATTTTGTTAATTTTTCTGTTGCTACAGACCTACTGCTCTGTCTACTCGATGTTCGTAGTGTGGTTTCACTTTTACACGGTGAAGATGGTGGGATTTCAGAATTTGGTGCAGCCATGACTGAAGTTGTACTGGATGAAGTAGATGGTAACGGATTGTCTGCTGATAATAGAGTTGAGTTTGGTGGCGTACGTGTTGTAGGTTGCACTGTACCTATAGGAGGACAACGTGCAATCGATGATGGCGGTTTAGTAACTAACTTTGCTCTCAAAAGAACTTTCTGATTAGGTCCATTTGGCCCTTCGGTACCAAGTTTAACAGCTACACCTTGAATCAACTGTTGTCCTTGAACTAAATTTGGTCCATTTCTTGTAACTGCTTGCAAAGGTATGTAAAATAGTTGACCGTCGTTTTCATCATCATTTTCATTACTGCTTTCAGTTTGAGTAGATGTTTCAGTGCTTTTTTGTTGATTCGCATCTTTTTCCCCTGTCGTCTGTTCTTGTGCTTGTGCATTATCATCAAGATTCACTTGAACAGCTATCGAAGCACTACAGTTCACATTGCTCCAAGTTGTTGTTAATTTATCTAATGGTAAAACTTGTATATTGGCTAAGGTAGCAAAATTCTTAGGTAACTCGAACCTGTTAATATTTAATAACGAGTTTGATGTATTTATCGATTCTACTATTTTATTTTCAGTTTTTGGAGATATACTACTAGCAGGAGTCTCCTTCGATTCTGATGTTTGACTATCATCTTTGTTGACTTTGTCTACATTTTTATGTGTGTCATTCTCCGGTGATGCATTCGATAACTTATTAGATTCGCGAATTTTACGTCTAAAAGGTGTATTAACAGGAACTTCAGTATCACTTTCAAACGCGTAAACGCTACTTTCGTTTTCCGGAGAAAATGCATTTGCGTTAGGAGTTACTGTTTTACGTTCTTTAACTTTTGGTAAAAATGGTTTTCTCGGTTGAAATATAGATTTCTTTTCTAGCGGTAACTTTTTCTCCGAAGATCCATCTCCTGAACTGTGATCGGACTTTAATGCTGCGTCATTGTCTTCCCCAGGACTGGAGTCTTTATTTGGCTTTGTATCTTTTCCTTTAGCAATTTCTTTAAGGTCTGCATTATTTTTGTTAACACCACTCGCTGTTTCATTTTGTTGTTTTGCATCAACAGATTGTGAATCCACTATTTTAATAGGGACATATTTGTTCTGTACACTTAAACGATCTTTCATGCTTGCTTTCTCTGCTAATTTCGAAAGCGTGACATTCACTGGCCTTACTAAATGCTGAATTTTCGTTGAAATAGATAAATGTGAGACATCACTCTTTTTCTCACACATTTCATACTTAAACATGGATACATTTTCCATTTCTAACTTGCTCTCTTCTTTGGCAAGGGAACTTTCATTCAACCATTTCTCAATCTGTTCGGTTGACATGTTTACTTTTTCTTTTCTTACATGTAACGTTGATAGAGACATGTCTACAACGTTTGTGGAAGAAATTTCAGTTTTGTGAAGATATTCTTTTTCTGTACTGGTTATCAATGTTGTTTGTGACTCCAATTCATTGAACACTTCCGATTTCATTTTTTGACCTTTCTCAGATTTAATACATTCGTCATTTAATACATTCGCAGCAGGGAAAGAATTTTTAATTGCTAAAGATTTATCCTTAATTTCAGCTTCTTTAGGTGTATCTACGTTCTCCACTTTCTCTGTTTCAATTATTTCCAACTTTTCAACGGATTTTTCAGTAACAAGAAGATTAGCATTAACGTGCGTCTGACAAGAGTTTAATACTTTAGATATTGCTTTCTTTGAAAACCCCCGAAAAGATTCCTCATCGTCTGATGCTTTCGAAAGATCGATCTTTACAGAATGTTCGCCTGTACGCTCTACAACTTTATCTGCATTATTGTCATCTGCTTTGCCATTGTCATTATTATTGTCATTGTCATTATTATTATCGTTATCGTTTTCATTATCATTTTCATTACTATTTTCATTATCATTATCATTTTCATTACTATTTTCATGATCATTATCATTTTCATTACTATTTTCATTATCATTATCATTTTCATTTTCATTATCATTATCATTTTCATTGTCATTTTCATTCTCGTTTTCATTCACAACAGCATTATTATTTTCATTATCATTGCCAATTTCATGATTCTCATTGGTGGCGGCTTGATTTTGTTCGTGGATTTCTTTCTTTCTTTTCAATTTATTAAGTAGCATACCTAACGTCTCTTCATCAGAATCTGTATTTTCATTAACAGTATTTTTTGTTACTTTTTGCTTTGATCCACTGGTTTTTTCGGAGGTTGATTTATTAAAATTTTGTTCTCGTTTACGTTTCATTATAAATTTTTCCTTGTTGAACCTTAAATTATTTTGAACCTGAGATTTTGATTTAATGTTAACATTGTTTTGAATTTCCATCCGCGTGACTACAGTCTTAGAAGAAGACCTAAGAGATCTACTAACAGGTTTATTTAGTTTTCCTAAACTTCTTCTTGTGACTGGTCTTGTGTTATTGGATTCATTGAAACTAACAGATTCCTCGTCAGTATCTATTTCACAATATTTTTGAACTCTTATTAGTCGTTTACTTTTAAAAGTAATTTTGCTAGTTCTAGTTTTGTCTGGTCGTTTATTAGATGCGCTTTGGATGGAGGTAACCTTACCATCTTTAGTTTTATTAATTGTTTTTGTAATTGGCTGTTTCACTTTGGCTTTAATTTCACTTTCAGTTTGTGCAATTTTACGTGCATTTGGCAGTTCTGGAAAACTATCCATAGAGACATTATCATCATTTTCCAAGTCCGGACTCACAAGTTTTCTTCCTAGAATTTCCATGTATTCTGCTGCTGCTTCTTTAGTTTTTCTAGATGGTCTTCTACAAAGATTTTTTGGGGAAACTGTTCCACTATGGGAACGAGTAATTCTTCTCATTTCGGATTTGCTTCTTGTACAAATTTTCTTCTGAACAGTTTTTTGTACTGTACGTTTTATTTGTGGTACTGATTTTTCTGAAGGTTGCTCCTCTTCTTCCTCTTCTGATGTAGATTCTGATTCAGATGTATCGCTGCTTTTCTGTTTTACAAGAGCTTTTTTCTTTGGTTTTAATGGCATAGGTTTTACTTTTGGAGAAGTTTTCTTTGTCTTATCTGTAAGCACACTACTCCGTAAACCAAGTCTTTTTGTTTCGATCCTTGGCAGAAATTTCCTTGGCGCCAGTTTATTCGTAGACTTTAAAAGTGTTCTTTCTGTACAAGATCTTGTTCTCATAACACAAGATGTTTTGAACTTATTTTTTATTCTTTGCTTGGCTAGACGTTGTCCTTGATACTTTTTCTTAAGCGCTTGCACGGTAGACGTTGTGGTCTTGTATTTATTAATACTTTTTTGTAACGTGTTATTCTTTTTATCTGTAATAATTGATTTTGTCTTGGTGATAGTTTTCTGACTTGGATCTGGTTTTTGATTGTCGGTGGATGTACTGGACGAAGATGTAACTTTGTCTGTCGATACACGCATTGTTTTGGCATTTTGTTTTTCTTCTTTATTGCTGACATTGAAGAAATTCAAACTTGAAGGTAAAATTGATTTTCCTAAATAAACATTTTTAATAGAAATTAGTAACAAATAATATTTATAAAAATTATATTTACAGTCAAACCTCGATAACTCGAACCTCTTAGAAATTTTGTTCATTCCCTTCCACTGCTCTTTAAAAACCTCTATAAATCGAAATAAAACTTCCTTTAACTCGAATTATTTTACACAAGAGTGGAAACTAAACAAGCCAAAACAGCAGTAAATGTTTTACGAAGTTTCGTAGAAAGATGCAATAATATTGGAGAAAATCTTTCCCCTGCTTTGATTACCGTTGAAAGTACCATTGATCAACAATCTGTTATTTCATTAACGCCGAGTAAAATCACAGATTTCTTTAATATATACTAGTAGCATGTAAGAACCTAGTAGATTACATTTACTACATGTATATAATAAATAACTCATGTCCACAAATTGAACTTTTCTTTCTTTAAAACTATTACAATCAGCAAATTATTAACTTTCGTACAAATCCCCTATAAGTCTATACTCGAACACTTCGATAAGTTGAAACCTCTACAACTCGAAGATTTTAGTTTATCCCTTGAGATTCTAGTTATCGAGGTTCGACTGTATAAACGTAATAAATGTATAAACCTCTGAAGCATAAAAATGTCAAGAAATCCACTGTATTCGGTCGTTTATGTGTTATTAATTCCGTTGTAATCGGTGGTTTGACTTTTTCTTTGTCCTTAATTGGAGTATGCGAAGGATTGAATACTGCAGTTGCACCCTGCGCAAATTTTCTTTGCGCACGTATTTTGGTTCTGTAATAAAGAGTGTATATGAGATAGTAACTATGAATTTATTTCTTACTTTATCGAGTTGAATAAATTTCGCGTTCTCTAAAATATAAGCAAATATTTCGAAAACATTTGCAGGTTTTATAAAATGAACATTCAAAGTCAACATTTCCAGTATGAACTTACCTCTTTGGAGACTCTGATAGTGGTTCCATAAGATCCACCAGATCTCCTTCTTTTCTTTTTCTTTTATCATTTCGACTTAGCACCATTTTTCAGAGTTATTGAAATAAATTCCTGTTAGATGATAATAAACAGCGTGAAACACGTTTATTATTTCTTAAATAAACAAGTTACTATTTTACCTGACTTCGTTTGTCATCGTTACAAAAGGTATAAGTTAAAATTTCAAATAGTAATGGTTCAACACTTTGATGAAGAGAATAAGATCTGTAACATTACTGGGAAATAGAAAAAAATATTTGAGTATTATGAAAAAAATTCGATAAAGAAACGTGCAATTTTAAGGTTTATCTCTTTCTAAGCTTGATCAGCTTAGAGCTGAATCAGTTTCTGTTGTGAGCAGATCAACGAAAATTAATAATACACTATCACCACCGAACATCTGTTCCCCTTCCACACAGGACAAATGATTGTTTATTGTGTCAAGTAAGATTAAATATCACGCTCTGATCTATGGTTTAGATATACATAGATATGCGCTATAAAACGATATTGATTTCTTAAGCCTTGTTCACATTGCGCACAATGTGTTTGCAGTTTGCGGCGGTCTTAGACCATATATATACTTATAGACCCGGCACAGGTATACGATATGCAGTGTTCCAAGATAATCTGGTGCCCACAAGTCACGTCGCAAGATAATTCAAAATGATGGATAGCGGTCAGCCCCATATCTCATCTGTAAGAGTAGTTATTGAGAAAAATCGAAAAACCAGTTTTTGGCCCATTTTCCCTATTTATATAGCACTTTGCCCGCATCCGTCATCTGGTAAATAAAGTAATCTTGGAACACGGCATGTTATCCGAAGTCGGGTCTATAAAGTAGTCAGCCAATCGCAAAAAATATATAATGCAGTGTTTGCAATACGAATTGCAAATATATTCGCGGAGATATTCTTGATACAATCAAATAGTAATTTGTTGATTTTGTCACATTACACGAAACGTAAATAAAATGTAGGAATGTGAACATTTCAAGTAATCAATATGTGTGTAAAGTGTAACTTCAATGGAATGTTCATGAAACTTGTACTACGCCATCTATATACACGCATAAGGATATTTGACCATCTTTCTTGTGTTTACACTTTCAAAACTATAAAAGCATACACAGAATTCATATTTAGATATTGTTCGCGTATCGTCTAAATAATTGAGCAACGATTAATTTATTCTTATCATTAAGGTAGGCACAATTAATTGCACACTGCGCGATCGCATAATCATTAATAAAAGATCATCAAATGTGTCATATTTTTTCTCCAATTGGCAAGGATGTCATTTGTGACATTCAATTTCGCAATCAGGTCCACACATACCTAGAACAATCATTGTTTTTAATTCGAATATGTAATTAGACTATGACTCATGTTCTAAACTAATTTTACAATGTTCTGACAATTCGATTGTTGTCGACAAGTTTACGAAGAAAATTGTTAACTTTATTATTTATGCAGTGGAGTTTGACAGTGTTTTTATGATTTAGGTACATGTGGGAAACAAAAGTTGCCTGTTCATTAGAAATTTTACAAAAGTATCTTGTACGTATTATAATTGCGTAATTAAAGCTTGTATTCCCCTATATTTCAAGGTATTAATAAGTAAAAATTAATAATAATAATTAATTATGTATTTTGCTCTTTTATGTATAGTTACGTAATTAAGTTTAATTATAGATACTGTGTATATAAATAATATCAGAACATCATGTACAAAAATGGACCACCACCACCTTATGCACCACCTGGTTATTCGGAGACAATGGGCGGTGTTCCACCTGCTAGTCCTTTTACACCTGCAGAAACCTGTATGTTTATACGCTATGTATATAAATATCTTATTTAAAGATGTAAATATGTTACATAAGTATGTTCTTGTACTATACCTAGCGAGTCACAGCTAAAATTGTGTACCACATATGCGAATATGATTTATAGCCGTTAATCATTAGTAGACTGCGGATCTTTATGCATTTATGGGTTCTAAAAATTTTCAAAAACTGTTAGAATATAAAATTCCACAGAAAGTAATACGATTTTTATTTATTTCAGATCTATAAAGGCTACCACCACTGAAACTAAGATTCTAAATATCCCCACTTCCTTAAAATTTGCCTATAAAAATTACAAATTGCATAAACATCCATAGTCTAATCATTAGATTCGAATCATTTGCAATAATTTTACATTTCTAGATAAGACACTGTATTACGAATGACAAATTATATGGATAAAGTAATCAATCGTATTGATTTTTGAGAATTTGTACTGTTTAAATAATTTCAAATTATTTTTACTGATTTGTAGAACATTCATCAGGGGAATTTAACAATATACTAATACTTTATTCGGATAATTTGAAAGGATAAATTCCTTTGAAAGGACATTCCAAATACATGTATCTATATACAGTTAAAAAGATTATAACTTTTTTAATATTGGACCATACGATTTGATCTTTTTGGAGAAGTTAGAACAATTGGTTTGCTACACAACGCGAACAAAATTTTTGAATAAAATTGCAAACTGTCGGAATTGCAGAGAAAATACTAAAAGTTGTATTTTGCAACTTTTTATGTGGGCTTGTATGGAAAATTTAGAAAACACGTTTCGGAGATCTGTATCAATTAAACATATTCTGAAAATTTCATTAAAATTGGTCGCAATGACCAATGAAAATGTTGCAATGAGCTACAAACGTTTCAAAATGGTAAAAATTGCAGTTTTTCACGATTTTTGGCCTCTGTAATAAATCTAAGGATTCTTACATCTTTCAATGTCTCGTTTTTTTCCCGCGTCAACCGATTTTGATGAAACTTTCGCAATGCATATAATTGACACAGATCTATAAAACGTATTTTTTAAATTTTCAATATAGGCCCGCGCAAAACAAAGTTGTAAAACGCAACTTTTAGTATTTTCTCTACAATTCTGATGAATTGCAATTTCTAAAAACATTTGTTTTCACATCATGTAGTAACCTAATTGCTCCAACTTTACAAAAAAATTCAAATCGTATAGCCCAATGTTAAAAAAGTTATGAGCGAGTCGCTGTATGTTTATTACATTTATTGTCCCATATTGTCTTCAGACCTTTTTCCTATGCGAAACATAATTTTGTATATAGTGGACAATTGTAACTGTGACTCACTGTATATAAATATCTTGCTTAAAGATATTGAAGGAATAAATAATTATTTAAGAAGAATTACTCATATTTTTTAGATACCACTGGACCAACTATAGTAACTACAATTGTTCCACTTGGATCAGGCTCGACGCATACAATTTGTCCAAATTGTCAGGCAGAAATTGATACTTCAACCAAAACAGAACCTGGTCTGATCGCTTATATATCTGGCGTTGTTATTGCATTGATGGGGTATGCATAAATATATTTCAATTGAAAACTCAATAACATAGAACATTCTTATATTTTTGTATTTCAACAGGGGCTGGTTAGGATGCTGTTTGATTCCCTGCTGTATTGATGAGTGCATGGATGTTCACCACAGTTGCCCTAACTGCAAAACTTACCTTGGTCGTTACAGGAGATAAGGAAACCTAATACTAGAATCTATTTCTATTGCATTTCACTTTGAAAGAATCTTAACATTGTATTATATTATAATATGCACATAATCTCGTCACGATAAATTTTGTGTACTGTCAAATTGTACAAACAAAAATTGCCTTGATAGCTTTATTCACAACAAATGTTACACGATATTGTACAAGATAATCTCAAAAATATTTTTGACCGTACATCACACTTTTACTGATGACACAGATAACAATCGCTGTTACTAAAGTATTATACACATTATACAATGGTAGGTATCATTGAAAATCTATTTTTTTAAATATTAGGAATTAGTAAATATCCACAATGCATATCTGGAATAATTAACACACTAAATAGTAAGGATGATACATTCGTTATATTTTTAAAACCATCTGCAGCTAACAAATTTGTATAAATTTATATATAAAAAATAGGCACTTTGCAAAAATTACTTTAAAGACAAAATGTCAATTACTGTATTTTGTAAATTATATGACTAATAAAGTGTATATTGAATTTTTTGTTCAACTAAATATATAAGTTGTTTTATTAGTCTAAATTAAATACTTGATTAAATTCACATTCCGTGAGACATAATTTTCATACAATGTTTTGTTTTATTTATTTTAAAATTACAATTAATTTGTTTCAAATAATCATTACATGATTTTTCTGCGATTATTTCGATTCAATTTGATTTTTTAACTATACATATCTTTAAAATTTAGTTATGTACTTTACCATCTTGCTATTAGAAATTTATGACATAGTTGTCAATATCGAACGTTTCCTTTTAAATAATTTAAATATAGAGTTTAATTTCTAATACATATATATTCATATACTTTTTTATATGAATATATTTCATAACGTATTCCAAGTGAATAACCAATGAATTGACGTTCTATGTACGTAACCTTTATTATCTTTAACTATTACAGAATAAGTGTTCACTTTTATACATAATGTCTACAAAACGAAATTTTAAATATAAGCCATAACTGCATTTGTATTTCCATTGTATAAAGCATTTCAATTTTCAAGAACATTTTATACGTAGATCTCTCTGTTTACGAAGAAAATAGATTTATTTACATATATATACATACCGAAAAGAACACGCATAATCTCTCGGACCATAAGCATGCTTATATCTGCAGATATGTATTTTGAATTTTCAAATGTCAACGAAGTCGATTGTATTTCAGAATAGGTATGGTTTTAGAAATATTGCGTATATTTTGTATATTTTGAATTTTATATTCTTTTAACCTCAAATGAGTTTAATGCAAAACATATTCATGAATTCAAATTTATGTCATCTTGTTTGTAGTTAACACAAATTATCTTTTACGTGTCAAACGTTTCCGATTGGTATTAATTACAATGTGGCATAATTCAAAGACACTTTGTAAAAAGTATGCATCAAAATGGAGCAACTTTGCTTTTAATAATCATCAAAGAGTAAGACATAGTTCAAAATCTACAGTAATAACAAACGATAATGTCGACGATCCGCTTCCTAAAGATGCAAAGGTTGTTATATGCGGTGGCGGAGTTATGGGTGCTGCAGTTGCTTATCATCTTTCGCTCATGGGATTAGGTGACCAAACAGTTATTATAGAAAGTAGCAGGTAAACACTCGTTTTAGTATATATAATTTCTAAACATACAACGCAACGTAGGACCTCGATTGACCGGCTTGATCGGGAGACAAACAGCCCGGATAAATTAAGGCCCGATGGATAATCGAGACCCGAGGAAATAATTAAAATGTACATTATATTCTAAAATAAATTTTTTATTTTTATAACTTCATTTCCCTACATAATATAATCATATTTAAACGCATATTTGTTTATAATCGGGATCTGGTTAATCGAGGTCCTACTGTATATACATTTTGTAAAATTTAATTTATTTGCTCTATTTCTTAAACTTAGAATTGGCGGTGGAACAACGTGGCATACTTCAGGATTAGTCGGAGCATTTAAGCCAAGTTTGGCACAAGTGAAACTTGCTCAAGATAGTATAGCTTTATACAAGGAATTGGAAGAGAAAGGTTTACCAACAGGTTGGAAGCAATGCGGTAGTCTTTCTTTAGCGCGCACAAGGGATCGCATGACCGTATACAGACGAATGAAAGCTCAGTCTATGTAAGCGATTAAAGTTACACGTATAATTGAAATACAGTCGAACTTTGATAACTCGAATCTCAAGGGAAGAACTAAAATCTTCGAGCTGTAGAGGTTTCAACTTATCGAGGTCTCCGAGTAAGAGAGTTTTACCCTACGAAAATTCGACTTACAGGGGGTTTGTACGAGAGTTAATAATTTGCTGATCGTAATAGTATCAAAGAAAGAAAAGTTCAATTTTTGGAGATGAGTTATTTATTATATACATGTAGTAAATATAATCTACTAGGCTTTTACATATTACTAGTATATATTAAAGAAATCTGTGATTTTACTCGGCGTTAATGAATTAACAGATTGTTGATCAATGGTATTTTCAACGGTAACCAAAGCAGAGAATACATTTTCCTCAATGATATTGCATTTTTCCACGAAACTTCGTAAAACATTTACTGCTGTTTTGGCTTGTTTAGCTTCCACACTTGTAAAATATAATTCGAGTTAAAGGAAGTTTTATTTCGATTTATAGAGGTTTTTAAAGTGCAGCGGGAGGGAATGAACAAAATTTTCATCTTATAGAGGTTTTCGAGTTAAAAAGGTTCGAGATATTGAGGTTTGACTGTATAAATGAAATATTACTGTAAATTTATAAGGTATGAAGTAAATGCAGATATCGAAAAGTAATATGAAATTGTTTCAGATCTCGAGACATCGAATGCCATTTAGTCACACCAAAGCAAGTACAAGAAATATGTCCTTTATTGCGAGTGGATGATTTAGTTGGTGGATTATGGATCCCAGATGATGGAGTAGGAGATCCATATCAGATTTGTTTAACATTAATAGCAGAAGCAAAGAAGAAAGGTATATATTTAACTTTTTATGAGCAAAGACATATGTATATATTTAATATACAGATATATTCGATTTATAAATTTTGTAGGTGTTAAAGTATTTGAGAATTGCAAAGTTACAAAAGTAGTTACACAAAATGGTAGAATCGAAGCTATCGAAACCACATTCGGTGCCATTGAATGTGAGCATTTTGTCAATTGTGCTGGATTTTGGGCACGCAACGTTGGTAAATTAAGTGAACCACATGTAAAGGTAGGTTTCTTGTAATTATTATCGACTAAAGTCTGTTTATATAAATTATGAAATGTTTTCTAATATGTACTGCTCAGGTACCACTTCATCCTGTTGAGCATTATTATTTACACACACAACCTATCGATGGTTTAGATCCTATGATTCCAGTTGTAAGAGATTTAGATGGTTACATTTATTTCCGAGAAAATAACGGAAGTCTATTAGCTGGTGGTTTTGAACCAGTCGCAAAGCCGGCATTTGAAGACGGAACAATACCTGGTTAGACATACATAGATTTTGACTTTTCATTGATTCATTATACACGTGAATCTAAAAAAAGTTACATTTCAGAAAGCACAAATGAAAGATTTTTACCAGAAGATTGGGACCATTTCCACATTTTACTCGAACAAATGCTTCATAGAATTCCAGATTTAGGAGATGCGGTTTTGGAAAGATTATCTAATGGGCCTGAAGCATTTTCTCCAGATTGTAAATGGATAATGGGCGAAGCTCCAGAAATACGTAATTATTACGTTGCTGCTGGTATGAAAACTGTAAGTAGTCTTTACCACTTGTGGTATATCCGGGAAGATTCATATATACAAACTCAATACAAAACGAACACCAATTGCTATTGAGCGAGGAGCTAGAACCCTACAAGAGCACGTTTTTCACGAAAAAAATGTGTTCCAATAAATTAGCTTTTAATGGCCTGACTCCGACACTAGTCAAGGGGCTGAAATTACCAATTGTAAAACTTCCTCAAAAATAGCGGAATTTAGTCGCCCGTGTCGTAAGCATTCCCAAATAAAATTTGTCAGCATTATACATTCGCGACTTAAGGGAGTAGGCTCGTTCTTCCAGGATTGCAAGGGTGCGGGATGCGCCTTCTCATTTCTCGATAATGCAAAGATGGGGTTTTTTTAGTATCAAAAACGCTAGATAAAAGATCAATCTAGCGTCCTCAAAAGTCTTATTACGAAGCGTAATTAGCATTATTCGGCAGCATGTAGCTCTCGCAGATTTATGAAAATAGCTACATGCGCAGCTATGTATACTTCCAAATATAGTATTAATATAAATTACACAACTTCCAGGTTGGAATATCAGCAGCTGGTGGAGTTGGGCGAGCAACAGCAGAATTAATAATTAACGGATCAACATCCCTAGATATGTATGAATTAGATGTATCTCGTTTCTTGGGCCTTCATAACAATCGGAAATTTTTACGTGACCGAGTAAAAGAAATTCCTGGTATGCATTATGCATTACAATACCCGCATCACGAATTTAAAACAGGCAGAAATTTAAGAATGTCACCAATATATCCAAAACTCAAAGAAGCAGGAGCTATTTTTGGACAGGTAATGGGATATGAACGACCAACCTGGTTTCAATTAGACGATGATAAAGGTAAGCCTATTGTTATATGTACTCGAACAAAGAAATTTGCAAAAGTGAAAAACTGAATTTTATTATACAGATTGCTTTGCCACACAGATTTGGAAACAATTGATGGATTTCAAAAGTACAAGATAGCATACACAAATACGTTTAGTAAACCACCATGGTTCGAACCGGTAAATAAGGAATATGCTGCTTGCCGTGAAACAGTTGGGCTTAGCGATTATTCATCTTTCACTAAAATTGACTTATGGGTAGGATATGTATTTCCCTAAGTACTGCAGAAATATAAGGTTGAGTCAATACAAATTACTACCTTCATTATTTTCCAAATTGTAAAACTTTGAATAAAAATTGTTAGGTAAAAAATATTTATAATCGATGAAGTTTATAAAAACATAAAGAAACACAAGGGTAAGCTTTTAATACCTTCTTTAACACTTCTGTAGTTTCCAAAATATTTAATGTGGTAGTTTTTATTGGGTCACCCTGTAGTTTAATGACAAGTGATATGATAACTTATGGAATTTTTTAGTCAAATGATTTGGAAGTAGTAGATCTATTGCAATACTTGTGTTCGAATGATGTAGATGTGCCAGTAGGAAGTATTATTCACACTGGCATGCAAAACGATCGTGGGGGCTATGAAAATGATTGCAGTTTGGCACGTATAGCTCCTAATCAGTAAGTAGTGCACGTGTACATAAAATTTGAAATAGAATATACAGCTATATTATTATTCCTCTAATATTCAAGCTACATGATGATCGCTCCCACTATTCAACAAACTCGCTGTAAACATTGGATTAATCGTCATTTACCTGCTGACGGTTCCGTTGCCGTGTCTGACGTAACATCCGCATATACAGCAATCTGTATTATGGGTCCTGCTACAAGACAATTACTTTCAGAATTAACTGATACTAACCTGAACGCCAGAAATTTTCCATTTTTCACTTTTAAAGTAATTATTAGCCTTATAATTATACAAGGTGAGGCACGTAAAACAGGCCATCTGAATAACTCGGCTGCTATTGATGTTAGGAAAAAATGCATCAGACGGAACTTGCTTGGTTTCGAGGGGACATTAATCTGATGTTAGTAGCTTTTTTGTAGGTGGACGCGTAAAGGACATATGAAGATCAACTTAATTTTTTTAAATAGAATGCCCAATATTTTCGATCGAAAAATATATATTTGATCGCAACAAGTATTGATCTTCATATATCATAGATCTATCTGATATCCCTCAACTTGAATGAGTACATATGGAAAATTATTTCGATAATATCTCGTTAACTAGATTTATGATATACGAAGGTCAATACTTTTTTACGCAGAATTTTGTGCTTCATCCGAGTTCGAGCAAAAATATTGGGCATTCTATTTAAAAAACTAAGCAAGTTCCATCTGATGCATTTTTTCCCAACACCAATAGTAGCCGAGTTATTCAGGTGGCTTGTTTTAGGTGCCTCATCCTATATATGTATGTAATTGAAAATATCATGATTGTACATCCACTCTTTTGAAAGGAATTAGATGTTGGACTGGCTAACGGAATACGCACAATGAATCTAACTCATACTGGAGAGCTTGGCTATGTTTTATACATACCAAATGAGGTATACATACATTTATTCAAAAAACAAGAAACTTGCATTTTCTGGTGCACCATAGTAATATGTATGTTACACATTTGTAGTTCGCATTACACGTTTATACAAGACTAGTAGACGCTGGAACCAAATATGGATTAAACCATGCTGGATATTATGCAACACGAGCGTTACGTGTAGAAAAGTTTTACGCGTTTTGGGGCCAGGATTTAGATACATTTACGACACCCTTGGAATGTGGGAGAGCTTGGAGAGTAAAGCTCGATGTGAGTATCTCGTAAATTTATAAGATATATTTGGATTTGATAAGATCACAAATTTTCTTGTATCATAGAAAGCAGTAAACTTTATTGGAAGAGATGCTCTTTTAAGACAAAGAGAAGAAGGTGTAAAACGCAAGTACGTGCAGTTACTATTAAACGATCATGATTCTGAATTGGATACATGGTGCTGGGGCAGTGAACCAATTTTTAGAAACGGAAAATATTGTGGGATGACAACTACTACAGGTTACGGGTTCACATTTAGAAAACAGGTATCGATACGATATTCTTAATTAAACCGTAAACGCGTGTATTAATATCTTTTTCAATTTACGGTAACAAACAAATGTTTGTAGAGAGTATGGAAAAACTGTAGATATGCATTATCTTATTTACGAAACGATTAAGAAAATTTCATGATAGGTTTGCCTTGGATTTATACAAAACTTCGACTCGCAAGGACGGCCCCAAGAAGTGTCAAACGAATATGTATTATCAGGGGATTACGAAGTGGATGTGGCAGGTATGAGGTTCCCAGCGAAATGCCACCTACATAGTCCAAATTTGCCAACCAAGTTTCCTGATAAGGAAAGAGACTCTTATCATGCTACGCGTGATCAGCAAGCTGTGTAACGTCGACAATACAAACTCTAAATCGTGTACAAATAATGTATATAGAAAAATATTAATAAATTATTTAATAAGCGGAAAGTATATAAACCATTACTTTGTATTTATAGCAAGAAATTACGTAAACCACAATTTAATTAATCAGCTTTTATCTTTTCATAGCTACAATTCTTAAAAAATTACATCAATGTATACTAGTAATTATGTACTATATTACAGATTTCCAAATGCACCATACATTCTGCAAGTACTCCCTAAAATGACTTACATAGCACAACGTATTAATTTTGGTACTGACTTCATATACCACTTACTCACAGTACACTTATACTTGGTTTTAACCTACAAAAATTCACTATTACTTCTGAACACCCTTGTTATTCTTGACTTACTCCCTCCGTCATTATGATACGCATTATACTGACATTTGTGCTATAATATTACAATGTCATGGTAACATACTGTTTCAAGTACATTGTTCGAAAGACACGTTTTGTGAGGTTGAATGTTCGTTGCTTTTTTCGATCGATGCAACAATATTTTTATTAAAATATTAACATAATAGTAGTCTCACTTATTCTAGTCGAATCGATACACTTAATATACGATTATTCAGTATCTATCCACCAAAAGTTAAACCCAAAGTATAGTACATCTATTCGTACATTAACAACTTTTTACACGCGATTCTTATTAATTACGGTCCTTCATTTTACTGTACACAAATCGACAATGAAAAATAAAGCGTCCTATGACTTTGGGATCTCCGGTTCCGGAGTGGGTTGCAGTTGTTGAACCATACACGATTTAGCAACGGAATCGAACAATCTGAAACAATGAGAATTGGGATTAGTCACAAAATATGATGAACAGCGAAACATCAAATACCAGATCATTGGAAAGTACACGATATCACTTACTTCTCCATTTCTGGTGCGCAGTGAACAAACTCGTGTGTCCAGAATTTGTATGTTCGATTCTTGATAAGTTCAATGAAGGTGATAAGCAGGCCCCATGGATGAGGTCTGTTCACAATAAGTCTCTCCAGGAGGACTCTTGTGGTTTGTTCTTGTATCGCTTCGGTGTTAGCTTCGGCAAACAAGTACAAAAGTGTGCAACTGAAATAATGTGTATGACTGTTGGGATACCGTAGCTGATTCGCGATCGCGTTTAAGAACAAATAACGTCCTTCCGTATCAAGATCGACTGCCAAGTTTTGGAATATATCCATATGTGCAGAATGTGCGATAGTAGACATAAGCGGAGTATGCCCTTTGCTACGGATGAAAGCTATAGCTTGCGTACCAACGTAAAGTACTAGGGCGTTCATTAATTGACTATTATAACGAACACCAGCTTCTTGAGATACTTGTAGATTGCTGCGCAGCTCAGAAAGGAAGGTGACCGGGGCGCGTGCCTTTAAATATGAATCTAGCTCCTTCTTGAAACTGAGCGGTTGTATCATGGACGCAAAGTTGGTCAGTACTCGTGGGGCGTGAGCTATCTCTGGTAGCATATCCACCTTCAGGTTTGGCGTGAACGGATCGGGTAAGCGCATATTTCTTGGAAAAGCACTTAAAATCAGATTCCTCATTTGTATACAGTTGGGAGGAATTACATCGCAAAATCCGTAATGATAGTCGCAAAGAAACTCTGGGAAATCATGTAGCAATACCAGTATCACTCGAAGAGTCCCATTGTACAACAGAGTGACAGGCTTTGCAAGTTCGGCATTTCGAAGGAAAGGCGCCAGGTATTTGAACAAATCGATCAGAAGCTGAGCGTACATTCCCCAACATTTTTGTTGCGGTGTAATTGCGAGCATACGCCCAATGAAAACTCTGTGCGAGACTAACTCGAGCCAAGCGTAACAGAATCCAGAAGCTTTGGCCGGTCTAAGTATATGCAGTGTATGACAGAAAGCAGTCAGTACTTGGTAATTTACTGCTTCCAGTACTGGTTCGGGAGCACATAACTCTAAGAAGAGCATAATGAAGATTCTGTGGTAGGGCAGCTGTTGAAAATCAGTTCCGCGTATTTCGTGATCCTGCAGCAATACACCAGCAACAATTCCCAGAACCTTATTTAGGAGATTGATCTTCGTATGAGTATTTGTACTATCGCCAGAATGCTTCACCAGAAGAGCGACTAAACGGACAAAAGCGTCCAATGAATGGAAACACTTTGCACGAACGACGGATGGGGCTGCGTTAGTCTCGGCCAGAGCACGGTAACACAAATCAACGCACATCTGTGTGCTCAGTTTGAAAAATCTTGTTATGAGATCGTCGGTTTTCAAAATGCCGTGCATGTTCATTTGATGAACAAACATTCCGAAAGCTTTCGTGGGATCACGCGCGTGCGTCGGGTTATGATGCATTGATACCCATTCGCGAAGCAGATATTCTGTCTTTTCCATTAATCCTGGCGGATCATCAAAATCGCGCGCCTGTAAAGAAGAATAAATATCATAAATCGTAAGTACATAGATACATACAATTTTAAAGAAACTTAAGAACGGCGGGATTTACTTACTCTCACCTGCAGGATTCCAGAGTGTATGTGTGCTGTCGGCCCAGCTGGTGCTCTGTCTGCTAATACACCTGGATCGTGATTAACGCGCAACGATTCTATTAAACTGGTCAGTCGGAATAGTAAAATACTATAAAAAAAAAATAAGAGTTTTATTTCATTTCGTTGTCAATGAATTTTTATGCGAATTGAAATATTATATATTGTTAGATAATAACCCTTCCGGCGGTGCTCTGTGATGGGCCATTCTAGCCAGTATTTCAATTGTATGAAACAAGTCGGATTCGGTAACGTGTGTAGTTTGTCTTTCATCAATTAAATAAAGTTGCACCAACTGCATTGCGAAAATTGTCGCCATGGCATTCCCAGAATCCATAGCTTGAGCTAAAGCCAAATCGTACTGTGGAAGACTAATTAGATGAGATCTGCAAACAATACGAGAAAACTCATGTTTTGTTGTTGTATCCAAATTTTTTTAAAAATGTTGTTATTAAACGTTAAACGCTTTGTTAGTCCCCGAAGACCGATGGTATCGAATTTACAAAATAATGTATATTAGATAATTCATATAATCATATAATATTATAAAATACGTTTACACTGTTAACCCCTTGCCCAACGATTTATTTTACGATTCCAGTGATTCAAACTTTTTTTGTGATTCTTAATATCCTAAAAAAGGAGAAACTTTATACTTATTGTACGCCTATATGTTCTCCGATAGCTGTACATTAACAAAATCAAAATAGAATTTTGTTTCGATTTAAAGGAAATGCATAGTATACATATTTATTAGATTCTGCACAGAATCTTCATCACGAGTCTGACTCGGTATTGTAAGGCAAGGGGTTAATAGATTCGATTGAAACTAATTGAAGAAAAATGAGGAAAGCAAGTCTTTTTAAATTTAAAAAGTGAAATGGAATAGGAGACAAAATTGGCTCCGCAATTATCGTGTTAGAAAATGTTCTATTGTAAATAATGTGTACCTTATGAGATAATCGACAGCTTCGAAATTATATCGAAATTCTTCCCTGCATTCTGTCAAACAACGAGTAACGTGTTTGTTTGTCCACTGCATGCCATAAGCACGTGGATCTTGAAGACACTTTAAAATACGTAAGTGGAGCTCTCTATATCGTAGTATAAATTCGGAATCTGTCACACCGCTTGTGGGACCATCCAACAATCCTTCCACAGCCTAAAATAGAATAATGCAAGTATAGTGAACTGAAAATTATTTATTTCAGTATCAAAAAATTTAATGTATTACCTTCTTGAGTAATGTCATAGCAGCGCCTGCGTCCCTCGATCTTCGTGTTAAAATAATAGATTCTAGTAGACTATGGAGAGCAGCGTGCTGCGGAGGAGGTGCAGCTGGACCCATTGCAGCGAGTAATACTTCAACATCAGCTGCAAGTTTTTCTAACATCGCTCCCACCTCATCGTTACTTACTGCTGCTGCATATGCAGCTACCTGTTGTGCTGTTGCTACCGCAACTGCAGGATTAGCAGCAAATGCAGTTACAGTAGGTTCCTTTAAAACAGAAGTGCTCTGTGAATGTATACACACGTGACATAGTAATATAAAAGTGAACAGTTTCATATACATATAAATTGGACAGCGGATCTTTATGCAAAATAAAAATGTTCTACCTGAATTGCAACAAACTGGAGTGAAATAGAAATTGATTTTCTTTCTTAATATGTTGCCCTACAATGTCCTGTCAGATTCGTGATCAAAATTCGAAACAGAGTGTAATTAATATGTATGTCATTAATTTCATTTAGCTATTGCAGAACATATAGGCATACAATAGATATAAATTTTCTCCTTTTTTAGGAAATTACGATCTACAAAAAGGTTCTAGTCACTGAAGCCGTAAAATAAATCGTAGGGCAAGGGGTTAAATTCTTCTACTGTGTATACTATTTTAAATTACACCTACTCATTTTTGTCATAAGTGCATATAAAATCCGCTGTCTACATATAATACAATACTTACGGTAACAGGTTTTGGCATCAATAGAGCTTGAGTATCACGTTCGGATAGTGGCAAAAATCCGGGGATATTTCTCGCGAATTCTTCATACACAGCCATTTGCTGAGGGGTAACTCCTCCTACTTTCAACCTGATTTGCTCAGGCATTCTTTCAGCTTGGTACTTGGCTAATGGATCACAGTATCGTCTTCCCTCTTGGCGCGCAATCTTTCGCAATTCAATTTCGTTCAGCAAACGCTTATCCATTTCTGGAATGGCCTTTTCGATGGCGGTTTTTTGTACAAATGCACAGGCAAGCTCCATATTGTCAGCAGCTATTACGTTCGCTGCTTGTTCTGCAAGTTCTTTCGGTGGTGATGTACCCATCATTGGGGTAAGGAAAGCTTGTTTTAAGTTTGTACTAATCGACGCTAAAACCTAAGAAAAAACAGATATACATGGTAATGTCGAATGAAAAGGGAAAACTGGAAAACACTTGTAGAGTATGAAAATTTGTCGTAAGTTTTACCTGATCACGGCAAGTAATCATAGCCATCCCAGCAGTTAAATTACGGACCATGTGTCTAGCCGCTGTTCTCATTCGAACTTCGTCTGGATCTAATGCAAAGTCTTTTCTTACAATTTGTTCACTAGTAGTTAGAGCTATTTTAATTGAGCGATCAACAACAGGAACAATCCATTCTTGAATTGCTCTGTCAACAGCTGGACGAACAAATTGCTTTAAATGCGGATGTGTTTGGAACAATGGTAGCTGAAAAATAAATAAATTAATTAGAGCAGATAGATATTAACAATGAATGTTCAATACCTGATTATTGATGGTAATATGCTGAGCAATATTAGCAATGTTCACAGATATATCCATATAATTAAACCGTGGTTCTGGTGGATCGGTAGGTAAAGATGGTGTTGTATTCACAGGAGGAGCTTGCGGAACAATTGTTCCAGTTGTAGTTGGACCGACTAATTCTTCGATAGGACCTTGCGTTTGCGGTGGATTGTTATTTGTTTCAGATTTTTTGTTTGGATGTGATAATTGTGACTCTAAATTTCGTAACTTTTCTGGATCTTTTAAATAAAGTGCGGGCTTTAATTGCTGCAAATTAATATGTATCGATCAGTATTATTATAATAAAGAACGCGATTGTAAGAAATTGTATTACTAATGATTCTTACGACAATGGTAATGTTTAAACTCTTGCAGAGCACTTCAATTTCAAATTTCAAATTTAATTTTAAATCAGGTTCTTGATGCAGCTCTGCCAGTACATTCATGATTGCCATCGTCCAAGGGTTAGGTGGACGAAAAACACGACTCCTTGCACAATTTTCAAGTACTTTAGCAACGAAAGGAACCACGTAAAGGAGTTCTTGATTGCCTTTATGATATGCTTCAACAAGTAAACCTTTTACGTCTATATCAATCTGATGGAATAAAAAAGAAAGTTATATTTACAGTTTTAATCATTAAAGATTGACATATAGAAAGTTATACAAATTGTATACAATACCTGCAAAATAGGCTTATTTCTGCCGAGAGTCAACATTCCTAACCAATGACCTAAATTTTTTAAAAGTGTTCGATCAGAAAAATTTGCTATTCCTTTATCGCTTCGCAATAAAACCTACAATCAAATTTAAGAAGTGTTCTAGAATTAATTGAAAATTTACGCACGAGCAGTAAGATTTCTTACGTACCTTTATGTTTCTAAACGTTTCTCTAGTAACCAGTTTATACACCTCAGGTAATTTTAGACATTCCAAAAAATTAGAATATAGAGGATGAAATCCAAATTCTACGCTAGCTCGTTTCATTACTAGATACTGAGCCATCCAAGGCCAATATTCTTCCGTGACAATTTCCCGAATTTCGTCACATTTCTGCTGCATATTCAATTGACTAAGGTTGTTGAAAATGAACGCTGTCTTATCTTGTAAAGCCTCAGGCGGCGATGTTATTTTTTCTTCTTTATCTGTGGCCACCAATAATGTATCGATATTCGTTGCATTTGCAATGGAAGGCTAAAAACAAACGAATAGTTTATAAACTTCAGTGAAAAAAGATATGCGTTATTGAATTAATTTATATAGAATTTGTATTTTACTTACTCTAGCTGAAAGGGATGCGGTCGGCGTTGTGGATGATTTTGTTTGGGTAGTACTGGTTGTTATTGTTGTTGTTGTAATAGTTTTATATGGTGTAGTAACGGGTGCTAATATAGCTGCTAAGGTTTTTGGGAGAACCGGACCTTGAGGTCTCGTGGGAGGCTCCTGCCCCTGTAATCCATATTCTATGTACTCAATTAAATGTTGTGGGAACTCACTGAAATGCTGAATTGTCCTGACGTGCTCACAATATGTTTGGTAATCTTTTAAACGGCTCTTAAAACGATCCAGAGCAGTTATGCCAAAATAATACATCTTGCTGCCTTCTGGTTTCCGAAGAGCATCCAATACAAATCTCAGAGCCAATCCAAGCGTCATATAGCTATTAACTAATCCTCTTTCAATGATTCCACCAAATAACTGTGCTGTGATTTGTAATTCCTTATCAGGATATTGAGGAAAAAAGCGGTATTCCTCGAACAAGTTTCGTAGCATACAATTGAACACTTCCCTTTCTCTTTTACTACCAGAATCTTGAAATTTTTTCAACATATCTAGAACTTCGTCAATTGATAAAGTAGGATGTGGCGGATGATTGTATATACGTTGGAAATAGCTATTCGCTTCGTCCTCAATTTCTTTCGAAACATTTTGTGCCATGTCAGGAAATAAGTTCGATGTTTCGGGTATTCTTGCCTTTTCAATGCCTGTTGGTGGCCCGAGGCGACCCAGACTTCCAATTGTTGTACTGCCAGGAAGAACAGATGGCCCTTGTGTTCCAACTGGTCCTGAATGTAATTGAGACGATACTGGCAGGATCGGAAACGAACTTGGAGAAGGTCCCATGAGACGCGAAGGAGAGCCAGGTGCAGACACTAAAGGTCCAAGAGCACCGGGTAAATTGAATGCAGAACTGCTCGGAGGACCAAGACTAGATCCCAAATTCATAGATGCAAGACTTGAACTTAAATTTCCAAGTGGGTCTACTTGCTTAGAAGAGAATAGCTATAAAAAATTAATGAAACATATTTTAGTATGCGATAGCGTATAAATCAGATCTATATATGCAACTCGATAAAGTTAATATAACTACCGGTCCTCCTAATGTAGCCGGATTGAAAGATTCTAGTGTCCGATGTCTTAAAACTCCTGGTGGTGGAGGTCTACTCATTGTACTCTTACTCAACATGAGATTACAGTTTTGTACCATGGTCATTATTGCCTCTGAACACTCTTGAGAAACACCCCTGTAATATTAATTTGAGGATTGAACGATTGTTTTCAACCATTTAATACATTTTTCAGGACTACATAAAAAGGACATACCCTGCACACACTTGCAAACAAGCAAGCATGGTTGTCAATGTTTCTTGAGGAAGTTGACTTGCTTTTGGAACTGTGAGATCTTCTTTTATGCCAGGTCCCATCACCTGCGGGCAACGCCTTTGTAAAAACTTTACACAAGCGGTAACGAAAACTTCGCCCTGTTCTCTGATTTTGTCTGTCAGCCATTTCTCTAATTTCAAGTATTCCCTTCTCGAAGCTAAACAAGCCAGGTCAATAACAAACGGATACGACTGAGCGGTGAGTAAGTGACTCAACGCTTTAAGATCTTGAGCAACATCCAGGATGCGGGACAGCCGAGTTTGATCGTGATCTCCGCGTATATACCATTCCGCCATGGCATGCATAATAATAGATTTAATTTTAACCGCATTTCCGTGCCACGCGTGATGCAAAATAACAGCAGAATTCGGATGGTTTCCGAGAAAAATAGGCATCAGCGTACTAAGCAATTCTTGTCTCAATATGGTAATAGGTGCATTAATTTGTAATAACGCCAATACAAGAACATCAGGGCAGTGTTGAATGGGCCACTTAAATATTTCTTGAACGGATACATATAGCCCTCTTTCTGCCATGTGTAAAAGTAATTCAACAACATTCAAGGATCTCCATGTTTGTGCTTCCTTACTATCACTTTCTGGCGCTGCTTTCAACACGTCCACGGTTACAGAGTGATACGGATAATCAGCAAAACAAAATATGTCCGGACACTTCAGGATTTGTTGTACCAAAGAAAATTGTCCTTCTACGTTATCCCAATGACGATAAAATAGTTCTACAGGAAACATATCAGGTAGGTATCCCTGATGTTGCAATCCCAATCTTAAGCCGGTGATTAGTAAATTCAATCCTTGTCTGTCTTTAATAATAAATTCAGCATGATCCAACTTAACTATCACATCATTCCAAGACAGTGTAGATTGCTGAAAATATATGATTACATTTGTAAACATTGATGCTGCACACGATTAAAATTTTTAATATTATTATTGTTAATATTTTAGCCATTGAGAATGACTTAATTGTGCTTACAATTTCTTTTAAAGCTTGAATAAACACTTCAACATTCCAAGTAGTAGGAGCAGCATTATCCGCAGACTTTTCTTTATTAGCGTCTTGTGCTGCTCCCGAGTTACCCCAATATGATTGTAAACCTCCAGCATCATCAAGGTTACTGCAAGTCCGTGCCATATGACCTAGAACCCTTGCTGCACATGCTGGAGATATTTCTCGAGCACCTAGGCCAGCTAAGGCTGATCTACATTCTTCGACACTGCTAGTAAATCCATATCCTAATTCCATAATCAATTCTACCAGAGAATTCCCATCCTGAAACACATACATCATAAAATAGTTTAAAATTTAATGTTCAATCCGATAGAAGAGTTACGAAGCGACAAACATTATTAGTTTTACCATTTGATTGACAGCCATGTTTAATTCACTTTTGGCTTGCGGAGTTTCCCCGTTGTCTGGATACAAGAGTGGTGCTAGCACCACTGGTACCAGCTCACGGGGAAAATCGCGCCTTAAATTCTTGAGAAATTTTTCTTTTGCTTCTGATGAAAGGCCAAATTGATTGGCTGTGTATAATGCTTGCGATAATATAAGGTGAAGAACTTCGGGTAACGAATCGTGTAATCCTTCCTCGTGATGCTTATTGTTCGTCTCAGAGTTGATATAATTTTTAATCAATTCGGGCAGCTGTTTCTGCACGTGCTCTAGGGCTAATGCACAAATTTCAGAATTCTCAGAATGCAGCAATGCGATCGCAAATGCAACTTCTTGTACCAGAGTTAAGCCAAGTACCTTTTTCAAACGTAAAAAAAACTTTGGCGACGGGTTCAAAGTCTGTAAGAATGAAGTTAGTTGAAATGAATGTTTTTTTATTATATACAGAATATTAGAAATAAAAGGACTGTTTATATATACATATAGATAGATATATATGAACACTTGTAATGATGACCTTAACCTAAATATAAGAAGTAAAATAAAAAAAACCTTTTGCTGGTGAAATGGATGATCTATAGCAAAGCACAGATTAGAAATAAAAGAAGGTTTGCTAAGAAGATTAGTACACTCTTGCTTCAGAAGTTGCACTTGAAAATAATCTTTCGCACTTGATTCTGGCGGTTCTCCTGTTGAAAAATCTATGCACGAGAGTAAAGAGCGCAGCAAGTGTCTGTCTGCCTCCAGACCCTTCCACAGCACCAACTACAATACAACAATCAGTTTTAAAATAGGTTAAACTATTATTATAGTAAATATCTATATAAAAGTAAATGTATAGAACACGAGCTCTGTCATATAACTAGATTTTCAACAATAGAAGTATGAAAAAAGAAGATTGCAGAACATACAAAAATAACGAAGGGCAAAATAAGTACATAAACATTTATTTGTTGGCCGAATAACTAGACCATCGTGCTCAATGACTGATATGTGTACATTAAAAGGCGTAAAAGAGCTTCATCGTTCGAAATAATACGTTGGAACGGATACAAATCACGGAAAGAGGCTAAGTTCAAGGTGTATTTCATACCGCGTAAGTACCGAGTTACCAATAATAATGAAATAAGCGTGAAAGCTTCGGCATAAATTCGCGGTTAATTTTCGTAATGGGAAAGTTTTTCTTAATGGACGGGCTCAAATGAAATCGGCGATAATGTTCACGAAGCATATTGCGCTGTTTCGAGGACGGCGTGTGATGAACAGAAAGTGGAAGGGGTGGGCATAAGAGATGCAGTAGTACAACAGGTTTTTTGTCTACTTACCTCTGATATTTCTTGGCAGCTGTCCCGAAAATTTTTCTTATTTAAATTCGCAACCAAATAACTGATTTGTGACAAAGTAAAAGACAACGAGTCCAGGTTCATAGTTCCATGAATACGACCTCGAAAGCTTCAAACGTGTTTGAAGCTTTCTTCGGTATCCACGAATTGCCTCCCCGGAGTCTCTCCTCGTTAAAAGCATAAAAACTACATTGGCACAGTCCTGCGACCAACATCGGGATTAATATTTTGGAATACAATTTCAAACCAACGTCATGGCGAGCACAACAAGATAATACTGAAAACGTAACACCACTCCAAGATCACACCATACAATCAGTCACACTCTACTGGTCTCTTTTCCATCTACTTCGGTAGACCTCTACTTCTACAAGACAGCCGGTTCGGTGTTTCTAGAACCGCCACTAGAGTGCGTTAAATGTTCGTACTAAAACTTTATCTTTGAAACTTTCATATTTTCTATTATTGGTTCGCAATTAGTATATATTTTTCCATAAGATCAATCACATGTCATAGTTCGACTCAATATCGATGATATTAGAAACCGTATACGGTAAAGGGTAAAATTAGATTTGCTTGGATTTTGATTAATTAATTCTGCCGACAGGTTGACAAATCTCAACATTGCTGCATCTTCACTAATGGAAGAAATATAAAAAAATTACTAGAATATGTACGTTGTTTTTGCTATATACGTTTTAGTGTTAGCACTAAATGAGTATAGAAAATGAAAATTAATTAAAATATTTGATAGTGTATACACAATCATATTCTAAATATGTAATTGTCTCTCGTTAGCATTGCATGATTCGAGGGACAGAAGCGCGACGTTATGAAGAAGTGGACATTATTTCCTATTTGTTGTTGAATCGGTGACGCTGTGATCAAAGATGAAGAAGATTATTTATTGGCTGCGTCATAGGATGATTGAGACAAAAATACGACATTGACGAGATCATTTTGTCTTCGTTCTTATTCTTTGGTAGCTCGCTGCTATTTAGTTGCTATTTACAGTCGGAATAAAAAAAGATCCAGTATTCCTTTGATGACAGTCAGCCTTTCGGATGAAACAAGGAGACGTTGGAAAGAGCGGAAACAATTTAATTTCTCCCTGATTGGCTAATGATCTGCAGTTACAAATTGTCTTCGCAGTCAAAGCTCGCTGCATTAATTTTCTTTTTCATCGATTTTTCTCGTTCCTGAAGATCTGCAGAATGATAAATGAATAAGAAACAGATGGGGCTGAGTTACAGAGACATTATGGAGACCATATAGAGACGCTGAATTTGACTGGACTCGACGGTAAGGGACTTCTGGGGACTTTTATCTTATACATATGCAGGAATTTCAAGGATGTTACTTTTCAGTATTCCTAAACATGCTTTTTTGTTCGGTGTCATTGAATGGATTATGTATTTACAATTTATAAGCTTTTATTGTTAATTATCATTCCGTAATGCTAAATGGTCTGAAAAAAAGAAGGTGAAGAAAAAAGTGAGGTGAGTTTTGTTTTAATATTGCTGTATTGTATAAAATCGTAAGTTTTCTAAGTTTATTTATTAAATTTTTTAAATAATTTTGTTCTTGTTTGAGCAAGGCACAGGTGCAGTTAGCAATAATTAAGAAGAAAGAATGCGATACTAAATGGTCCTTGCGATTGTGGAACACAGGCCTGCCAGACAGTACCCTTCGCGTAGGGCTATCATCGTAATCTTTATGTGTGGGGGAACAGCGTCGTAGGAGGGGAAGGGTAGAGTGGGGGACAATTTTGGCGACTGTGCAATGAGCTGACAAGCTGACAACTCCGGTCATAACTATACCCTACGCCGTCATGAATGCAAAGATTACCCTACGTCTGGCAAAGCTGGTTGAACAGCTTTTAGAACCTAATATTGATGTTGAATGGCTTTTAGATAATGTAAGTGATCAATATGTGAAATATTCGTAACATTAAAGATTTATATTAATATATACTTTTCTAGTTACAGTATATGAACAAGTGTCATATGGAGGATGTAATTGAAGAAAGAGCTGTTATCAAGTTATGCGGCTATGTACTATGTTCGAATCCATTAGTAGTGGTTATTAACCAAAAATACCACATTTCTACAAAGCAGAATAAAGTTTATGATGTGACACGACGTAAAAATTTTTGTAGTTCCCGCTGTTACGGTGCTTGTAATTATCTTTTGGAACAAATGCTAACAAGTCCCCTTTGGTTAAGAGATAAAGAAGAGATACCAAAATTTAAAGTTCTGCCAGCTAAAGATGCGTTACAAAGAAGTACACCTGGAGATGAAGTTCATTTAATGGATACTACTCCAATAATAAATCCTAATAGTACAAATGATCTTCTAAACCATAATGAGACGTGTAAAAATTCAGAGGAGACCAAAATTACAGAAACTCAAAATGGGAAGTATTCAGTAGCTCAAGCAGATAATCAATGTGATATAATAAATAGTAATGACCAAAATATCAACACCACAGAAATAAATAAGGACAGTAGAACTTCAGATTTTATTGAAGATCAACCTTCGATGAATGCCATTGAAACTTCTGATCATACAAAAGATAAATTAACTAGTTTAAAACATGCAACTAATGATACTGAACAGTGTGTAAGTGATACGACTGCACAAGAACCTATTTTGCAAAATGATATTGCATTAGATAATATAAAACTTCAAGATAGAAAAGAACCACAGAATAATGATAAAAATTGGAGTAAGGATAATACTGAAGTTCAAAATGAGTTACCAAATACATTAAATACAAAAACATGTAACACAACTGTTGTTAAAGAAGATACAGTTATCAGTAATACAAACGATGTACAAAACGTAGAAAGGAATAGATCTAGGAAGCACAAACACAAAGATCGTACTAAAGGAAAACAACTAAACGAGTTTTACAATTTAACGATCCACATTGAAGAGAACATAAAAGAGTGGATCAACGAAGATACAATTTCCTTATTATCAGGAGATGAAGAAATTAAAAAAATGTTATTAGAGAATATACTTCAACATGACAGGTATCAACATTTGTGTAAAAGATTAAGTAAATTGCAATTTGAAGATGAAAAAGATGATACAGATTTAATGAAAAATGCTCTGAAACCTATGCCACATTTGGCTATTCTTCAGGAAGAAGGAAAGAAAATGGAATTAAAAGTAAGTTATTTAATGTAAATTAACATAATGTATATTTGTGAATATACATAAAAGTATTATTTTTAGGTGAAAGCATTCTATAAAGGAAACACTGTCATAGAAATGCCTGAACGAACTACAGAAACTACAGAACAGTATAATGATTCTTCTACTGTGTTACCATTAACAGATGCACACGCCCCTAAAGCGCTTCGGCGACGAATTTTTTTGGATAAACTTAACAGAATGTAAAACCAATCTTTATGGTCTCCCATATTATATTAAATTGTTACATTTATGTTATATTTAATTGTTTTTTCTTTTCTTTACAGATTGCCAGATCTGTTACGAGCATTAGCTGATAGTAGAGTATCACAATATATGTACGATAACGAAAGGAATGTTTTAATAAAAGCATTAGTTAACACTTTTTCATTATCAGCTAAAAATATTATTTTCAAGGCCGCTGAATGGACACTTGTGGGTCTTATCATTATTAAAATGTACGTATTTTAAATACGTTATTATACATGAAATATTATTCATTATTAAATATATTTTCAGGTTGAGCATGATAGATCCACAATTTAAAAAATTACTGTTAACTAGACAGGCATCGATGTACATATCAATGATATTAATGTCTTATAAATTGGATTCAAATTATTTAGACAGATTAATAATGGATCTAACTAATGTTGCAAAAGTAGTTGATACAGGTGATATTTAAAACTTTTAGTTTATTTTAAATTATTTACATCGTTTTCACTCTATCGTAACACTTATATTAGGAGCTTTTGAGCAGTATTATTGTATAACTGTTTTTATATTTATCGAATAATGAAAGACAAATGAAACTAGAAAATATACATTTTTATGTTATTCTTTACAGCCGTATGAAAATACAAAATCTGTATTACTGTTTGACTTCGTAATTTTCGTGTGATAAAACATGTACAGAGTCAATACATAATTGTTTGCAAGTCAAATTACTAAACCATGTTCGTCCATGTTCTATGTATTAAACCTCGATTTCGGCGGTTTTTACAATGAAGACGGCGTGGGGACACCAGTGAGAGGTGAAGGTGGGCAATCAAGTCCTAATGTGTCCATTTGTGGAGTTGTTGCTAATTGATCCTCTGTCGAGCGACTTCCAATTTTTTCACGTAAAGCTTCATAGAGACTATGCACAGCTTCATTATGCTTAAACAACAGAAACAATGCAGTGAGAGTTATACTATTTTTATATACTATCTTAATATTCTTTTTTCTAAAAGATTATGAAGAATACCTGACTAGTTGGTTGAAGTGCTTTCATCAGTGTGTGTAACCGAGTTGGTGGTAATTTTGGATGAATATACCAAAGCAATTTTAGTAAATGACGTGTAACATTATCTCTGCCAAGACCAGCTAGGAAAAATTCATCAAATATAACTGTACAGAACGATTCGTTTGAAAATTCATCAGCCATGTTTAATATCAGCAATGACACCTGTGAAACGATATGAAACATTTTACCATCATACATGATACAATTGTAATAAATAGAGGGGTGCGAGAATCCGAGAATATCGGGTCGAGAATTTTATTCGGGTTTTCGCACACCTCTAGTAATCAATAAAGTATGTTTATAAATTTTATTTTACCAATGTATGTAAAAATGGATCTTCAAATGCGCGTTGTGCTTGACAATTTGGTAAAGTAGCTAAAACCCTCATTAATCCTCTAGCATCACCCCTTGCTCTTCCAACACCACCACCTCCTCCAACATGCAATGCATAATACATAGATAAAACAGCAGCAACTCCTGAAAGTTGTGCGTACGCTTGACAAGCATCAGGAGGTGGACCAGAATGTTCTATTATAGCGATTGCGCTTTCCCTCTCATCGGGTGGAAGTTTACAATTTAATTGTCTTATTTGATCATCTACCTGAAAAATGAATTATATATTCGTTCATTGCGCTACAAACATCTAAAATATAGAAAACATTATTTTACCATTAATGACATAAGTGCCGGTAGGAACTTTGTAACAACTTGACTATCCAACTTTGGTTCCTTGAAGTCTTGCGAATCAATCATTTGCCAGGCGGACAAACCCAATGCAAGCATTCTTAGCAGTAAAACAAGAACTGCATTTTCTCGAGGCAATGCTTCACCATTTATTAGATGAAGCGCAATTTTAATAGCACTGCTAGCAAGGAAGTTTACAGCATAAGGATCGCATAATGTCATACTTAAGTCACCTAATACTTGTTCTTGTCCTCTCTAGAAAAAGAAGCTACATATCGTTTCATTTTTCTATCTCAAGAAGTAACATTATCAAATAAGAACAGTCTGCTTTATACCTTAATGCTATCCAGAAATCCTTGTAATTCACGGGACCTTTTAACATCAACATTCTTTTCTCTGATACATGCATCCAGGCACCAAGTAAATTTATGACATGGATCAACAGATATAATGTCTTGGACCTAAACAATTATACGATAATATTAGATTTATCTTACACAATATAATCTAATATAATACTGTTTCCTGCAAGCAACGTTCGTCTTAACACATACTTTTATACGATACAAAAAATGTATAGCATTGCTTGCAGAAAGCAGTATTACTTTCTCCTCTTCCATTATTTTCTAATATTTATTATTTGCAAGGAAAACGCTGGCTAGCGAATACCCTGCATAACAATAATATACTGACCTCTAAATCATGTAAAGCCATTAATAATTCTGCCCTTAAGGTACAATAGTGTATATTTTTTGTACGTAAAAATAATGTTCTCAAAAACTGTAATACCATGTCATACAGTTTTACACTATGTCCGATCATATGAGCCAATTTTTGTACAACTTCACCTTGTCTCCTCACCTAGTTACACAAACCATACAGTTTTATAACGATGAACGTTTCTGTATATTAATTGATTATATTTCTCAACAAATTGTAACTTTTTCTTGAACTTCTTACTTTATTAGTGGCAAGTATATACGCAAGTTAAAAATCCAAACATGCATTGAACAGTGTCATTTATAAATGTACCTTGGGAGAAGGTGTGAAGAAAAGGCTATTTAAATTTCTATGATCAAATAAAATTTGTTCCTTCTCAATAATATATCTACTGAATAACGGGGAGACTTCATCTCCAAACAGACTTTGATTGTCTTTCCAGATTTGTCGTTTAACTTCTGTATCTGCGTCATTGTATAATTCCTTTTCTCTAACAAGCACCCGTAAATATTTATCTTCTATGTGCGGTGTATTCCTTAAAATACACATAACAACAGGCCTCAGCGCCGCAACTCTTACAGCCGCAAAGCTTTTAGATAACAGTTCTTTTAGTCTTCTATCTCCCGACGAACCTTTCTGATCTGTCCTTTCTGTTCCTATTTCATTGATCCTTTTTACGAGTTTTTCCCTTAATTCTTCGAGAACCGATGCGTGAAAATCCAATCTTCTCACGCCATGAAGATCAAGTAAAGGTAACATGGGCCGCAATGATGGTAATAAAATACCATTTTCTAACTGAAATTCTTCTATTGCTTTTAGCGGGTCTGTGCAGCTTGTCAATGCATCTCTTAAGAAGACTTGTCCAGCTATTCCAAGATCCTCCAAACCATTCCCGCTTTCACTGTTATTTTTGACAGTATTCATTTTGATCATAGCTGCCAAATCCAGTAGAAAAATGGCCGCTCACGAATAATGTGACGGTAGAGTAATGATGAGATACTGGACGGGTTTTGTGTGTGGCGCATGTGTTGCGAATCTAACGTCAGTAAAGTAAAAGTTTGAGTAAAATGGGGTACCTTGGCCACCCCACATTATTTTGTAAAATTTGTTTTCGAAAACTGAATATATAACATGTGTATGTCAATATTAATAACAAATATTAATAACAACTTACCAAAAATTCGTAGCACACTTGTCTCGTTCTGGACTCTTCCAGTATTTTCCCATTAATAATAGACAATACGACAATGGTGCTCTTACTGCTTTACTACTTTGTCCACAATATAGGTACGTTACTGCGCTGGACGCGCATGCGCGGAAAGATCTGCAGGTTGAAGAGAATAGTAGAGGGGAGAAAATGACAGAATATTTGTTTGAGACAGATGTCGCCATTGTCGCAAACGCTGTGGCGGCTATTTACGCTCGCCAGCAGATAAACAATTAGATAACACTTTTCCTGCTAATGCTAAAAAATATCGGACTCATCACCGATTCGTATATACTCACGATATCCTCGCGTCTGAGGCAGGGCCAGCTAGATAGCCTTACTGTGAGTCCTCTATTTAAAAGGCCCAGGACGAAACGCTCTCTTTCTTTTTCCTCCTTTCCTCCTCCACAATCCCTCGCATGGTGTGCACAAGTCGCATTAGTATACAGGGTGTTCCATCTAACGCGACGCACGATTTTTCACCTTATTTAGAGGACATCGAGACGAATTCAAAACACGTATTACATGATATTTTTACTAACATATTACTCGATTTACTCTTCGTTATCAAATAATGTTTACACTGTCTTAAAGTCGAATTCGACGAAAAGCTAAATATTTCACATTTCCACTACTGTAAATCGAGTAATATGTTAGTAAAAATATCATGTATAATATGTGTTCCTATACTTGTTCTCCTAAAAAAAATATGTGTTCCTATTTGTAAAACCCAAAGTGACCTCGATTTCGCCATGAAAACAAACTGTTTTCGAAATTTTTTTTACTAATATCTATTGTGCACTCCATACTCTGTAACTTTTATCGTAAACTTTGTTTTGTCAGATGGCTGCAGATAGAAAAATTGTGCGTCGCGTTAGACGGAACACCCAGTATATAGATCCATGTGACGTCACATAGTCCTTGCGGTAGGGACTTTTTTTGGCATCGCTGATTCTGATCTTGAATTATGTTATTTTTTCATTAATAGTTTACGTATTTACTATACGTGTTTCGAACCCTATGTTGGTTGTACGAAAATTGTAATTTATTTCGTAACGTTAAGTGTAGTCTCAAACATTTTCATTTTAAAATGACGTTTATCAAATAGTATTCTGTTTTGATCCCTTCACGCGTAACACTGCACACGATTCTATTCTACTTTATGTTGTTCAAAAGTAACAAAATTTCTTCATACTCGAGCGCTACAATTAATCCAACAATAGTATGATACACGTCCGAACAGAATGTAGTTTATGCTGTGCAGTTTATACCGGCTGAAAAAAACAATTAATTTCTTCACGTAGTAATACATATTTTTGAAAAGAGAGTATAACTTCATGCTCAGTTCATATTGTTACAGTAAAAAGCAAATTATGAATAGAAATAAGGCGTGTATACACATTGTCCTTTTCTCTTTGCAAAGTAACCTTATACGTATAGGAACTTAGGAACGTCTCTATATATGTAGAATCGGTGTGTAACTGCTTCTAGATGTGTGTATACAATATATATATATGTATAGATAATACGAATACAGCATCAGATGAATATATGCGATGTATGAAGATTAAAATTATACGGAAACTGTGCAATTATTTTGAATATGTTGCAAACAAAAGTGTAAATAAGAAATTGCATTCGAATTTACGATAAATTCGTAAAGCGAATAAACAAATACAGACAAGAATAAAACGTATTCGACAGAGCTTTTTCATTAAAAAAAATAGTATTGCAGGTTACATTTTCATTGACAATGGCACAGTCAACAGCCAGTGGAACGTCTTCCCGACGATATATGAGAGAACATGATGTTAGTTTACCGTCCTCTCCACGGTATGTGGACAGTGAATGGGAAACCAAAGAGGTGATTGTTTACTATTCTTTGCTTCTGACATTTAACTTTTGAAGTCTGTTTCTGTTCATCCGTATAGAATACACTATACTTTGTACATACAACAGTGTAAAGAGAGATACCTTTTTACCTTTCTTTTCACATTTTTAACGCTACCAATGAACAGATAATCTGTATTCATTTCGATATACACCGATTGAAGAATTTGTATAAGAAGTTTATCTTATCTTAATTTGTTCACTAGATTAATCGTTTTAGGCTTTACTTCAAAGAGAACTTGAAGAAGCACGAGCACGAACTGCTCAAATGGAGAAAACGATGAGGTGGTGGTCTGATTGTACTGCGAATTGGCGCGAGAAGTGGAGTAAAGTACGCAACGAAAGAAATATGGCAAGGGAGGAAGCGAAAATGCTTAGAGCAAAATTAGAAATCGTTGTAAAAGATGCGAACAGTTACAAACACGAGTGTCAAGAACTCGAGCTACAAAACGAACAGCTTAAAAAAGAAATGGAAAAGATACATATGATATTGTTGAAACATGCAGGACAATTTGACCAACAAATTTTTACAGTTCTAGAATCGGATCCACAATTACGGAGCACGTTAGGTATAGAGGAACTTTTAAAGTTTTACAATAATGTGGAACACAGTGAAAGTGTTAATTCGCAAAAGGATTTACTTACATGTAAAACTTCATTAGAAGAACCTAATATGTGCCTAGCAAGTCATAACATTTTACCGGATAGAGACATCGAAGAATATGTATTGCAAGGAGCAGTACCAAAGCATGCTGTAGAATTATATAAAGAAGGTTCTATAAATTCATTGGGTAAAGATATTGCAAGATTAGTTGCAGATTCTAGTTCTCTAGATATTAACGTAGAGAAACATCAAACTTCTTCACAAAATGATGAATCTGTGCAAAAAATACTGATGCTTCAGTATAAACTAGATGAAGCAACAAAGACCATTTCTACAGAGAGAGAGTAAGTTCTTGCAATGACATGATTTTGTTTATGTTTTTAATTTATACTGTAATTTCGTTTGATGTGCTTATTAGGGAAAAAAATTCTTTGCATCGTGGTATGGAAAAATTGAAGGCAGAAATAATACAACTACGTAAACAATGTGATGATTTAGAAGAAAGTAAAGCTAAAGCTATGAGAGATCTACTCGAGTTAAAAGATCGGTTTCACATTGAACTTTGTGACATGCAAGCTAATTTAATTGACGATTCTTCGAATAGGGATAGTATGAATCATCGTTTGTCTGAGCTTAGAACTGAAGTAGGTTTTCAAATATAAAGAAACTATTTTGTTTATTGATAATTGTTTATTGATTGCTAATATGAAATTTTAGTTAGAGAAGCTTCAAGTCGAAAATGCTGCAGAATGGGGAAAACGGGAACGTTTAGAAACAGAGAAAATTTCATTGGAACGAGAAAATAAACAACTTCGTAATGAATTACATGATTTACAAGAAAGAATAGAATCTCGACGGTCACGTCCAGTTTCTACATCTGATAGCGATACAAGACAGTTACAACAAGAACTTTTAGTTAGAAATACGGTTTGTATTCACAATTAGGATCGTAGTTTCTCGAACTAATCGACTACCACAATATTTATTGATTGAATGAACAAAATTCTTAGATATTAAAAAAATCTTTGGAAGAAAAAACAACTGAACTTTTACACGCAATGAGAAGATCAGAACAGTATGAAGCGGAAGTGAAACGAGTCAGAGCAAGAGTGGAAGAATTGAAGAAGGAATTAGCTACAGCTCAGGATGAAGTAGATGCTGCGGCTAATAGTGTTCGTAAATTGCAACGTGCAAACGAAGATCTATTAGAGCAATTAGAATCTGCTAATGTACAATTGGAACATTTCCGTAACAGGTAATAATAAAAATATTTATTATCCTTTTAGTAATGTTATGTAGAAATATTCTTTCGAAATATTATATAAAATAGATTATGAAATATCTACTAATATTTACTTTGTTATTAGTACCGATTCCTACACGGTAGATCTAGAAGAGAATACTGAGGAGAAATTATGTGCAACAAATGATGGCAAATTAATAGATGGTATGTCTTAACATTTTAATATATGTAAAAATTGAAAAACTTAGAGCAATATTTTCTGAATGCTGTTTCAGGGTATGGATCTCCACAAGCCTAGTATTCACTTATTACAATAATGACACTATATTTGATCTGAGTTACAAATACGAAGTTGATAAATTAAGAAGTGCTTTTATTGAAATTCTTTGAAACATATACCAGTCATCGTATCTAATTAAGTACTAAGCACTTTTTAATTAGCTAACTAAATGAATATTAACAGCATAAGCTATCATTTAATTTATTTGACAGGTGAGCTTACATAACAAACAATCACTGCCTATTTCAGTATTGTATTAATATTTAAAATTCTTAGAATATGTTTTAGATATATATTATTTACTTGTCTTTCTTTTTTTAGATGTATATATTTATATTTTGTACCCTTTTTTTATTTCGGAAGCTTTTTTGAATATTTACATTTGTAAAAATCTCACATTCCAGTGTATTCTTTTCACTTATTTTTATTGCATGTGTATAAATATTGTATATACTTAAACTATCTATGTAATTATAAATTTTGCCTCTTACCTAAAGATTGGTAAAGTTGAGAAACTAGTGACAACTTTTACCTTCTATGATACCTGATATTTATGATTACAGTTTACATGTTGTCACAAATATATGTAAAATACATAAAAACACTTATGCGAGTATTTATATATGTTATGTAGTAATTAATTTTATGTAGAAAAACTATTATTTAAATTCGCATTTGTCCCTAAATTTAAGGAAATTTGTGTTACATATATTTATCACTTGATGTAATTTACAATTGATGGAGTATAAGCAAGAGAAGCCTTTGTTTGTTTCATATATGTTTTATTGATAAAACTGGATAAATACTAGTAACTGATGTGTCGTTATTAAATCGATAATGATGTACATTCAGTGCGATTACCTCAATAAAAATTATATATATAGTCGTATGTGTGTGAGAGACAATAGAACTATGACGTACATTCATAAAATGTATGAACGATCATAAATATTTGTGTTTGTAATTAATAAAAGAGTATAATAGTGTAAATTGTAATAAAAAATATCTTTAGTATTAATATACTGTGGAGTAATGTACGGAAATAAAGTGAAAAGAAAAGTTATTATAGAATTATAATAACATCTGATTAACATTTCACTGGAGTACCGTCAGGATGTGTTGGTATTTTTGGTTTGCAAATTTTTGTCCTACCGTTGGAACCGTACACGATATTACAGGAGAATGTAAAATATCCACAAGTAGAACTTTTAGTATAATAGCGATGCTCGTACTTTTTTGGCGAATTTTTACCATCCATTTTTCCAGCAAAACTGTTTGTTACTGTGTAATAACTTGGTTTTATAGGCACGTTCGCAGATTTGGAATAATCTGTGGGCGTTCGTTGATTTTGAAATTGTGAAGGGTTATGCTTTTGATGTTTTTCTTTCGTCAAAATATGTTTTTCAGCTAATCTCTCATGGTTGGTTTTAAGTGATCTAGTTTCTAAACTTGGTGATTTATTCTCATGAGTAGTGGCTATCGGAATTAGAGAAACTGTTTGAGATTGAGATTTTCCATCACCATGAGCAATAGTTTCCTCACCAGCTACAGATTTTACTCTTCCACGAAATCCGGGTGGTATTGTATATCCTGACAATGATTGTCCTGGTTGAAGCATGTCTCCAGACTGTGCCATTGTGGAGTCCTGATGCACACGAGCATCGTATTGATTTCCAGATGCGATGTGTATCGTTTGTGACTGATAATCACTATTATTTTGCTCTGTAATATAATTTTTGGAATACTTTGCATTTGAAGAGTGTATCTGTGATGCATAATAATCATCTTCATCATATTCTTCATCATAATCATACATAGGATCATCCGTTTGAATCCTTTCACCAGACTGATTTTGTTTATTAGCTACACCTCGAGAAGTTTCTTTCATTGCGTTGGCAAAAACTGTTTTTCTCGAACTCGAACTTGGTTGTAAGCCCTGCGAATGATTATCATGGTCGTACTCTATATCAGGGGGTGTATTTGTTACCGCACTCTCATTATTTTTTGGAATTTCTGAAGTATTATATGGTTTAAATGGTTTGAATAATTCTGTATCTGTCATGTTGAACTTAAATGGTTTCCTAGAAGCTGCTGCTCCAGATCCAGATCCTGCTTGCGCCGCGCCGGTATAAGTAATTCCATATTGAAATGATCCTTCAAGTTGAGACTGAGATTGACCTCTATTCGCACCACTTTGAGCAGAAGCTGTACCACCTCCACGGAAAGGTGTTGAATGTCTTTCAACTTTCTCATCGGTCTTAAGGTATGGTTGGAAACCAATTTGAGCTTGACTCGATGTACTTCCCTCCCCATTCGCTTGGGCGTCTGCCATTCCACCTCTAGAACTTGCTTGCACCTGAGAATTAGTGCCATGATTCCATCCACTGCTTTGCGCACCTGTTGATGTAGCACCAGATTCAGAATCCAATTGAACTTGGGCTTGACTTTTTCCATAGCCACCTGATCCTTGAGCATTACTTGTAGCACCCTCTTTACCACCACTAATTTCAGTTTGTGCACTTTTATTGTTATCGCTGCTACCGGCTTGAGCAGAGAACGACCCAGAACCACTATATGTACCTGTTACTTGAGATTGTGCTGTTCCTTGTCCGTATGTTCCTTGAGAAGAAGCACTTGCTTGTGTTCCTGAGTCTGTTTGTTTTACAGAACTAGATGCTTGGGAATTAGAGTTATCATCTTCAACAGATAGAGAACTACCAGGTTGTTGGTAATATTGAGCGACTTCTCCAGGTCTCATTCCAGGTGGATATTGTTGTCCGATACCTTGTCCTCTGTTTGTGTACTCTCCTTGTCTATTAACAGCTCCAGTCAAGTCTGGAATAGTTTGACCTTGGTAACCTTGCCACGAGGTACCACCTGGATATGGTTCTTGTTGTGCCGGGTAATGAGAAGGAACTGCTCCAGATGTGCCAGGATAATGAATTACACTGCCACCTGGTCCTATTTGCACTCCTGGTTGAATCACGTTTGTACCAGCAGGTGCAACACCTCCAGGATAATTTAATTGCTGAGGAATGCCTCCCGATGTTCCTGTTTGAATACTAACAGGATAAGTGCCTACATTTGTTGGTATTATACCAGGTGTTTCAATTATTCTTCCCGGATAACTTCCTGGGTAATGTACAGTTCCACCTCCTTGATCTGGTGATGAAACACCACCACCATAAGACGGTATACCAGATATCTGTCCAGGGTATATTTTAGTATCTGCTGTTGCTTTTGATTCCGTCACGATTTGACCAATTCTATCACCAGGATAACCTGTACCAGGTACTCCAATAGGATAAATGACACCACCCCCCGTTGTTGTGCTTGGTATACCACCAGGATAAACTATATGACCTCCAGTTGTTGTAGTACCAGGCATACGACCAGGGTACGTTGTTGCAGCACCTGGTACACCAACAGGATAAACTACACCACCTCCAGTTGTAGTACCAGGTATGCCACCAGGATAAATAACACCACCACCTCCAGTTGTAGTACCAGGGACACCACCTGGGTAAGCAACTCCAGATCCAGTTGTAGTTCCAGGCATACCCCCAGGATATGTTACACCACCTCCAGTCGTTGTGGTGCCAGGTACCCCACCAGGATACACTACACCACCTCCAGTTGTGGTTCCAGGTACACCACCAGGATAGGTGATTGCACCACCAGTTGTTGTACCAGGCACACCACCAGGATAAATAATTCCACCTCCGATTGTTGTACCAGGCACACCACCAGGATAAGTAACTCCATCTCCGCTTGTTGTACCAGGTACACCACCTGGGTAAGTAACTCCACCTCCAGTTGTAGTTCCAGGCATGCCCCCAGGGTATGTTACACCACCTCCAGTCGTTGTGGTGCCAGGTACCCCACCAGGATACACTACACCACCTCCAGTTGTGGTTCCAGCTACACCACCAGGATAGGTGATTGCACCACCAGTTGTTGTACCAGGCACACCACCAGGATAAGTAACTACACCTCCGCTTGTTGTACCAGGTACAACACCTGGATAAGTAACTCCGCCTCCAGTTGTAGTTCCAGGCATGCCCCCAGGATATGTTACACCACCTCCAGTCGTTGTGGTGCCAGATACACCACCAGGATACACTACACCACCTCCAGTGGTAGTACCGGGAATACGACCCGGATAAACTGTGCCACCGCCAGTTGTAGTGCCAGGTACACCACCTGGGTAAGTAACTCCACCTCCAGATGTAGTTCCAGGCATGCCCCCAGGATAAACTACACCACCTCCAATTGTAGTACCAGGTACGCCACCAGGATAAATACACCACCTCCATTGTAGTACCAGGACGCCACCAGGATAAACTAGCCACCTCCAGTTGTAGTACCAGGTATACCACCAGGATAAGTAACACCACCTCCGGTCGTTGTAGCGCCAGGTACGCCACAGGATAAACTGCACCACCTCCAGTTGTAGTGCCAGGTATGCCACCAGGATAAGTAACACCACCTCCGGTCGTTGTGGTGACAGGTACGCCACTAGGATAAACTGCACCACCTCCAGTTGTAGTACCGGGTGTACCGGCCGGATAATTTACACCACCTCTGTCCGCTGTACCAGGTATGCCACTAGGATACGTGGGCCCTACAATAAATTTCATGTAGCAGCTAAATTTATTTTAATATTGTTTGACTAAGTTCATTCTTCAGATAGTACCACGCGTGTATGTTGTGTCAGTGTCACTTCCAGGGGTAATTACACCCGGTCTTGGGCCGGGGAGGTGTACATATCTATCTGGTGCACCTTCACTAGAATACTTGAGGCAGTCTTCACATCCGGAGCTTCCGAACGACATACTTTGCGCTTGGCCCATTCCACGACTTCCGCCTTCAAGTATACGTTTGAAATTTCTATTTTATGTTTTATTCGAATAATATATTAAGAATATATCTTGAGATATACTCACTGACTACAGCGCGAGAAGTTTGTTGTGTAACTTCTGCTTCAGCCTTGCCTTCTTTTTGTTCGTCGTTACCCGTATTCAAATACTGAGACTGTGTTTGTCCACGGAATCTTCCTCGAGGATATTGAGCTTGTCGTCGCGCACGTTTTCGACTATGATTTTCATTAAGTTCCTCGCGTTCTTCGAGCATTACTTGTCTTTTGGCTCGGCTTATCAGCGGTGTTAGAACTACGTCAGCTACTCGTCTGGTTACAATATCATTTTCATCTTGCGGAATCACATTGAAGAAGGGATCTGACATTTCTTCGATCACTGGCACCGTATCTTGCAATAAAATTAATTCACGTCCATGACAGAATTGAATTACTCTACCTCCAGCCATTCTCCACGCCTGTGAAAAAAAAAAAACAATAATAATTCTAATAAAAATAATCTCGCAAATTGTGAACTACTCACTTCTAATTTTGTTAAAGCATTCGTGGATGCATAGAGTATCTTCGATATTTTCTTTCGTGTTCCATATCCTGGAAGATCTTCTATAGCAACGCTATCGTCCATCTTCTCCAAGTAACAAGTGTTTTCTTCTTTGTCTTTGTATACTTTAAAGTTCTGGAAACATTTAAACATACGTATAAGGTATTTGTACATGTTCATGTTCAAGTTAAAGCATTTATTACCGTATCATAGTCGTAAAATGTCCACCGTTTCAATGGTAAATATTCATCCGTGATAAGTACTCCAGAATCATCGTGAATGGAGCGATCGAACCGTGTTTTTTCCTGTAAACAAGGTGTTGAATTGTGAAAGTGTTAAAAAAATGTATTAGAGTTGCTAAAAGACTACTTTAAAATATTTGAAAATTATAGAAGTGATTAATAATCAAAGAAGGTAACGTAAAGAGAAACACGAAACAAGAGAAATTAGGAATGGGCCGAGCTATTTACTATCAACTTATCACACGAACTTTGATCTTAAAATCTTTCTCTCAAGCGGTACTAGACGGTAATAGTTGATTTGTATTAGCAAATCGAACAGATTTTCAAAAATTATGAACCGCCGTACAAATAGAAAACTACTATTAAAATGAATTAAACTTTTTACTGTTAGTTCTATCGATATATTAAATGCGAATGTAATTCACAAAATAAAGCGATATAAACATTTGACATCTTTATCTTATTACCGTGAAATTTTATAATACATTAAAAACAAATGTAAGTATAAGTGGAAGAAATTTTTGTGTTAAAAAAATTTCGAGTTTATTCGACGAATATTTTACGTTGTGGCAGTTATGGACAGCTCACGTTTTTGCTTAGTACGGAGTTTTTTAACATAAAAAATCATGAATCTTTATACGAAATTGTGGCTCGAGATGGTCTGTAATTTGTTATCAAAGAAGAATGTGTGTTTAAGCGAAGTGAGTGTCACGAACACGTTGAATGTCGCGAGGCTCGCTGATGACCGGCATTATTAAATTGTTTAAGAATGAATTAACTTAATTCAAATTAGCTAGATTATAGTGCGAGGTAAAGACTTCATTATAAAGTAGTTAATAATTGTTATTAACAACGCTGATGTCTTCTAGAACCAAAGAAATTTGTATGAAACGAACAAAATTCACGCGGCGTTCAACGTGTTAGAAAGAGAAATGAATGATAACTTACTATGTATTGCGAGAATGCCGTCCCCGAAGAGAGGATCAGGAAGGCAAGGATCAGTCGCATGGTTCGAGCTGAGGTCGCGATCCTCTTTGCGACTGTTCCCGCTTATTTGATGATGATCTAGGTACGTCGAGTCGCTGACTCCCACCAGACACCTCTTCCCTTTTCGTATTCCTCTTCCTATGGCTTACTTGTGCTCGATCTCGCGAAAAGATCAATAAGAGGCACGAGGATTTGGATTAAAGCATAGGAAGGGGAAAGACGATTTGATAAGCAATTCTAAGAAGCATGGGCATGTAAATCGTGATGTAAGTGCGTCCGCACTGTTGTAAGTGTTACGTTATCTCCTGTCTTTCGCGATGTCTGGATCACGTTACAGGAACGCCTTTATGCGCTTCTTCAAGCCGGCTATGCTTAATTCGCTATAACGTATAAACGTATTAACGGTTTTTATATTACGGTATAACGGTAATTATTCGTATAAACGGTTTAAGAAACATTCAGAACGTCGACTATAATTGAGGCGAACAAAATAGATTATGTTTCTCTCAGAAATTAAGGAATTGTTTTCGATAACTATATGCTATAATGTGTTTTATTTAGTAGACGGTTTTCAAAACGTGATAGAGATCTTTGATTTTGTCCCTTTTCCCTGTCTTTGACTATTGAGTGTTTTAACTTGGCTCTACAAGAAACATTGTTTAATTATCTGACAAAGTAGATTGCTGTGTCATTTCGTAGAAACTGAAATGTTCCAGTTTTAGGCATTTGAACATATATACACTATGCTTTTAATTAATATAATATTCATTTTATTATTTCGTTCGGACTAAATTTCGTCTTCCCGAAGACGGACATTAAACATACATTAATTTTCTCCATTATGAATAAGTTAAGTTGAAGGTGAAACAGGTAATTTTGTAAACATTTTATAGAAAAAGTTGAATTTCATTAGTTCTATTACAGAAACATAATTGGAAGATGATTTGATGGTACTATAAAAAAGAATCATTGGAAACGGAATAATTCTTTAGAGTAGAATATATTAACAATAAAACCATACACGATAATATTTATATAATACACTTTTAATACAATTTTATTCTTCGTTGCTTTATTTTTTTGCATATTATCTTCGAAACATTTCTTCGACGTCTATGTTCAGTAATTTTTCAATTCCTGGTTATCACGAGCAATATTCGGCGAACATACTGTTATTTCAAATTCAAAATAGTTAATTTCATGTGTTCACCCTGATATTTGCATCCGCGCCATTTTCATTATTTAAATACAAGATTCTTTCATTATCTTCTGTTGCACGCAGAATTCCGATAACGATAGTTGTATCTACATGAAATTATACCGGATAAGAGCAATCGACTTTTCTACAATATTTCGCAGTTTGCTTTATAGGGCACAAATATCTTTCTAATCGTAAACGATATCGCCTAAACTCGGCTTACGCGGCTAGCATCGGCTGACTAAGATAGATGCTTTCCCCTTCGTTGCCCTAATTATATGAACTCCAAACCATTTGGTAAATACAGCAACTCGTTGTTTGTTCCGCTTTGAGACACTATTAACTATCAAGTTCATCGGTTCATCGGTTTTATGAAGAGATCGATGACTAAAAGCGAACTAGCGTTCGCCGAGTCTTTAACTTTGATTCTGATGGCATGATCGCTATTTCTCATAGAACTTCTGTCAGAGACTGTTCATTATAAAGGCACGACTGTATTCCGCTTGGCTAATTTAAGAAACAACCATAACTTTTTATCATGACACTAGTTTAACCAGCATAAAATGATCAATATTCTACGAAAAAAATCAATCTAGATCGTAACTCATGACAAAAATGAGTAGGTGTAACTTAAAACAGTGAAAACATTAGAAGAATTTAAAAATGCTGTTGTGTTATGTTCAAGCTATTAAATATATATTAAGGCAGAAAATAAATTTCTATTTCACTCCAGTTTGTTGCAATCCAGGAAGAAAATTTTTATTTTGCATAAAATGCAAAATCTCAAGATCCCCTGTGTCTACTCATGATCTATCGTGGCTGACGCGATTATCATAAACTTAATAAACAATTATTTTATCAGATTATTGATTTGTACTTCAATAAAACTACATTTTATAAATACGTTTTATACATTTTGTAATAATTAAGTTGAATTAAGTTGACGCTTCTGCGGATTAAAGAAAGTAGAGTTCTCGGGTTACCAAAATTGTTTAGTGAATACATGCAGTTCTTCTAATAAATACGAGGGCATCATCGTTATTTGTAACCGAATATCTATTGCTTTTCCCACTAACCCAATAGTTTTATCTCGTTTAATTTCTGCCTCATGTAACTTCCGATACCCGATCACCCCTATGGGAAGGTTAACATAAAAACATTTGATCTATTAAAACGCATGTATTGCGGTATGTATATATTTTCTCGTTGTAATACTTTTACAATTCGTAGAAAAATTGGTAAAATGTTTGCTTAGGCACTCCGGTGTACAAATGGCACATTACATACGTAAAACAACAGTAAATTAAATTGCGCTAATTAAAAGGACTAATAATGCGAGATACTCTAAGTACTAAATGTGTAACGTAGGGAATGCTATTTACAACGTGTTGCTCACACGACTATACAATAGAATATTACATATATCGGGATCCCTATGTTCGATCTACGTTTCAGATCGATGACTAGGACGTGTTAATGTACAAACACATTCTCTAATGTACAACTTTACAGTGGAAAGAAACGAAATTGATAAACTACGTGAATCTTTTATCATAGCCGTTGCTATTCGAATTTTCGCGCTACCCTGTTCGCTTCGAAATCTTACTCCTTAAACAACGAAAATTATTATTTTTACACTAATTACAAGATTCATTACATTTCTTTCGTATTTCGTCGGGTAGCGCTTGGAATAGCAGTACGGGATTGGACTAGTTTACACTCGGACTGTTACCATCGGTCGGTAACGAACATAGAAAAAAAAATTCTTATTTATTGTACAGTACGACCAACAGAGGGCCACGTGACTGCATATGGCAGTCGAATTCCGTTAACTTCGAATCACAGACAATACGCGTTCCATTGAAAGAAGAAAAGCGCGTTTAATGCATTACAATATAAACTATCGTCTTAGACATACGTTCGCGGCCACCACGGCGACACCCGAAATTACATTTATCTGTTTCTCTATCGACCGGTCCGACGAAAATCTTCGGTAACAATCTGACGCGTTAAATCATAATTTTGAATTTTTCGCGGGTGAAATGTTTCGTTTCTTCAATTATCTCGATTGTCGTAGTTGAACGGTTCAACCCTAAACGATCGCGAAGGTACGCGGCGGTATATTCTAATGAAAAATTGTTAAACATGTAAATATTTCTACCAAGTCTAATTAGAAATATACAGTTTCAGTTCTGAAACCGTTCCTTGACTGATTTCGCTGCCCTCAACCGACATCCGTCGACATTCTACGATCAAGTTATAGTTTCAAGGATCGAGGAATTTCTAGCTGCCTGGAAGAGCATGATCATATTCTGAATTTTTCACGGGTGAAATGTTTCGTTTCTTCGATTATCTCGATTGTCGTAGTTGAACGGTTCAGCCCTAAACGATCGCGAAGGTACGCGGCGGTATATTCTAATGAAAAATTGTTAAACATATAAATATTTCTACCATGTCTAATTAAAAATATACAGTTTCAGTTCTGAAACCGTTCCTTGATTGATTTCGCTGCCCTCAACCGACATCCGTCGACATTCTACGATCAAGTTATAGTTTCAAGGATCAAGGAATTTCTAGCTGCCTGGAAGAGCACGCGGAACTTTGGATTCGATCGACGTGAGTAATATTAAAGTTAGCACTCGTATAATAGGCACTGGATTTCACTTCAGGTCAATAAATTAGTCCCTTAATACAACGCGGCGTGTCTTTAAAAAAGAAAACAAGAATCTGTCTACGCGAGATTAGCGTGTAAGGCACGATATTAGGAATCGACGATTCACCGTTTCATCTTTACTATGACTAGACCGCGGATCTTTATGCGTTTATAGCAAAATTCAGTCTATGAAATTCGAAAAAATATCAATACATAATTTCTCCTCTATATTAAGATCATTACGGGGAGAAGTAACAATTTAGCTTCTATTTCTTGCAATCGGTGCAGACAATTTTTATTTTGCATAAAGATCCGCAGTCTAACTATAGACATTTATGCAATACAAAAATGTTCTGCATTTATTGTGGTAAGCAGAAATAAAGTAGAAATTGATTTCATCCCTTAATGACTTCGTTACATTAAAAACAACATTACGGTATTCTTAAATTTGTCTAATCTTTTGCTGTTTTATATTTCACATAACCAATTTCTTTATAAATGCATAAAGATCCGCAGTCTAAACTATGACTATCTGCTAGATGGTCCCTAATTAGGAAGGTGTATGGAATAATGTTCGTCTCGCAATCATTGTCGATCGTGGTCACTCGATTCATGAATGAATTCTTCGTCGGAATTGATTCTACGTTCGACTATAAAAAGGGTGGACGCTTCGAAGGCGATATTCGGTAAACACGAGAGAATTTCAAACGTTCCTGCTACTAAAAAAAAGAAGACTTAACGGACTTATCTCGATAGTGGTAGGAATGACACTAGTTGCTAGCAAATAATGACGTCTTGGTGTTTTTGCAAGACGATGGCGTACCAGTTAGTCTTCACTTTTGGATAATAATTCGTTCACGACCAACGTTTCGTAAGAATAGGGTAGTTCTTGACGCGCTATGGAACTACTTTTCATCTACGTTCGTTTTTATCTGCGATGCGAGATAGATCTCTACGCGATAGCCAGATTGAGAGTCATCGTTGTCGGTCTGGAAAACGCGGAGGATCTCGTCGGATCGGAGAAATCGAAGCCGTTCGAGGAATTTTGGTTCTCGTTGCTGAAACGACCGAGGTGCTCCGGATTCGGTGAAATAACGGATGTTCTGATCACCACCCGAGATACGCATTCGCCTTTCGTTAAATTATTAGCGACGTTTCTACCCGGTTCTTCGACCGGCGTTTTTACCCTGCAGGGTCGTTTCAATGACGGAGTCACCGTCGCCGCTTCCGGTATTCTGGTGTGTCTGATGATCGCAGAGAACGCTGAAGATGAGCTCCTTTGGTCGCGGTTCAGGTCCAGTCGAGGAACTATCACGCTGGTAGGGGATGCCGTGACACAGGGGGCTGTTGTTGGCAGTCGGTTCAAAGACGATGACAATGGAGGACACGGTTTCACGGGGGATGCCGTTTTCTGATCGTTTGCGTCCGTTCTTTCCGCGGACGAACGATGATGGGCGCGCATACAGGATGATTCCTCGTGTTTATAGAGGTACGACTTCAGGGCGAACGCTTTGCCGCAACGACCGCACACGTGCGGCTTGGTGTTTGAGTGCGTTTGGATGTGGGCCCGCAAGTTTGACTTGTCGGCGAACGCTTTGTTGCAGATCGTACACTTGAATGGCTTCTCACCTGAAGCAGAAACGAAAATCACTGTCAAACTTTGCTTTATGATCTATGATTTTCATCTACGAACTCGTATACTTTTAAAAAATGTCATACATTTTGGCAATTCTCATCAGTGTATATCTCATGTTTTATTATGCATCATACCCTTACCTGTGTGCGTGCGTATGTGTCCCTGCAGCAACCACGGCCTCGAGAAGCACTTGCCGCAGTAGTGGCACTTGCACCCCTGATTGTGCGTCCTGACGTGCATACTGAACGCAGGCATGCTGACGTAGACCTTGTCGCAGTGTGGACACCTCCTCGCCTTCTTATCCCCGAGGGACCTGTGGGTTTGCCTGTGTCTGGCTAAATTCGAAGAAGTCGAATACTTCTTCCCGCAATCCGGACATTCGTGATCCTCGTTGTCCTCGGACTTCGACGACGTTTCCGTAGAAGTCGAGGTCGTTCTTCTGCTATGAGGTATGGCCGACGGTATCGACGAAGCAGAGTCCAACTCCGTTTTGTCTAACGAGCTGTCCGACACCTTCAGACGTCGTTCCTCTTGCAAACGGTGAGAATGAGCCGATACGTGGATGCCCAAAACGGTGTTTCTTTCCGAGTGGCTTTGGAGAATTTCTCGTTCGGACTCGATCCTCTCGAAGAACAGCCTTGTCCTCTCTCCAAGTGTTTGTTCGTCGTCCACCGTCCTCCCGTGATCTTGAAACTGCATCTCCTGTTGTTTCGATCGCGGTGCCATGATCCTGTCCGAAAATTGAGCGCATCTAGGCGAGGCCGGCTGCTGATAAATCACGTTGCTAGGGTGAATCAACGTGCCAGCGGCCGCGGCAAGGCTCACCTCGGCCAATTTCGTCAGATTGTACAGTTCTTCGGGGCATTCTGACGACGTTTCACTGCCGCACTCGCTCGCACCGTCCGATGTCGGATGATTTCCGCTGTAGTCGGCCAGCCTCACGCCTCTCTCGGGGCTGAAATCTGAACAAAGGACAGGGGCTGTTAAACGCACGGTTGATCATCGTCTTATTTTCGACTTTCCCGCAATGCTTCCCCGAATCTCGTACTCAACGGGATTGTAATTTGTCACTCGAATCGTAAGCGCCAGACTACTGTTGCGCGCTACAAAATTTAGAGACGATCAAATTGCGGCACGCAGAATAGTTTATCATCGTTAGCAAGGTTTCTACAGTTCGACCGCGGCTGGCGAACGGCCAGAAGATTCTCGTGATTGGACTCGAGGAAATTCCGATTGATACTTCGATCCGGTTCCGAACAGTTTCGTGATACGTGTTCGAGGGAACAGGTGACTTTGCTCCGTGGTCGTTGTCGAACTATAAAAAGAGATTCTCGATGGATCGCTTATTTATGGTAACCGGGGTTGTTTGAAGCCTGCGAGAATGTTCCCATCAAATTCAGTTCGTTGTCGAACACTATTCTATTTCTTTCAGTTCTTCCTAAATCAGTTACTTTTAAATTATCGACATAATGATAACAGAATTAATGAATTATAGATTTCGTGGAACAAAAATTTTGAAAAATTTTAATCGACCATTTCTTTTCTATAACGAATTTACGTATCGTTGGTCTGTAATGGTCGGGATTTAAAATTGAAAACCCAATATAAATTGATAATAAGAAAGACCGTATTGTACCGTATCTGTTTAGGTGAAAGACTTTGACTGCAGCACTCTGTCCACGCTAAGAGAAATTGCAACAGTCGACCAAATGTTTACAAGAAATATCGGTTTACCAGCACGAATCTGGTTCGGATCCACAGGGACTTTTTTGAACTTTCGCATATATACGGGATTGAACAGTGTACGGTCGGAGGAGCACCTTCGCGAATCTACCGCCTGCTCCGTTTTTGGGGAGAACGGAAATAGAGCACCTCTTCCTCTCTTTTCTTCTTGTCGTTCTTTCTCCCTCCGGCCATCGTATTTTCTGCGTATTTCTGTGTACGCGCGCGTTCGCCACGAAAGCTTTGGAGGGGTTGACGGCATCGCGGCGGTATGCGCCGCAGGAGCGTCGTGACGCATCTAGCGTCTCCTATTCTTAAAACCGCGCGTTGTGCCACCTTAATCACGAAGCAACGACCAGTGGCTGTTCTCTTGGCTCGGAACTTTTGATCGAGGTCAACGAGATCGACGCGGACACCTCAACGGATCAGTCTCGCAAGCTCGCATTCAAACTTCCGCGCGTTTACCACTTGGTAAATGGTAGTTTCTGCGGAGACTTTTTCCAATTGCGAAATACCCTGACTAGGTACACTCTGATAGGTACCTCGTTCTTTGCAGAACACCCTTTCTTTGATTTGCTAACCTTGATAAATGTCGGCAATCTGACACACGGACTAGTATTAGCTAAGCTGATTTGTGGATTAAAGAGTAGCAGCCGCGAGAAAAGAAATAATGTTTCATTATGGGCAAGTTAATTGCTGTCAGTAATTTATGTCGGTGTTTGTTGACACTGCAAGCTTCGGATGGATGCTAACCTGATTACGGCAGACCTGACGATCATTATTATTACGCTCATTTGAACCGTGTTTATACTCGCTTGCGTAAGAAACGGTCTACATCTCTTTCGCCCTTAGCTACTTGCTTCTACGCGTGTCAGAAATGAAACTTTATAGTCTGAATGCCTGTATCCTAAGCGACGCCGAATAAAAATGTACTAACAACAAGCAAAGTCTGCGTACGTTTTCTATTTAAAGGATAGGACATACGCAGGTTGGTTGCGACGACGAGGGAGCAACTTCGCGAACGACTGTTGCTCGCAACGAGCAGTTTCGTGGTCGTGTAAAGTGGATCGAAAATCTAGAACGCGGAAGACCGGGAAAAATCCTGGCATGGGTCGCCGGAGCACGATCGGCTCGCGATAGCACAATTACGAAAGCGAACAACGCACCTCTTCCGGATCCGTCGAACTCTTCGTCGACACCGTTGTACCGGCGATGCGTGATCAGGAAGGCCCGCGGCATTTTCGTATTCCTTGGTGTCCCTCTACAGTCCTCCACGAATCACACAAATCATACCTCGGTCCCACTGTCACTCACGATCACTGAGATTGACTTGCGAATTCGTTGAGCGAAACCCGACGGAACGGACACACGATTCTACTGATTTCAATGGAAATACGTGTATATGCTTCACGCGTGTAAATAAATAAAAAGCTCTCGCGTGTGGATGGCGACCGTGCCCTGTACTCGATGAAGGGGTGCGTCCGCCTCGAGGTTTTCGGGCGTAATAGTTGCTCCGACTAAGATTCGGGGCTACATATAGGAGCGCAGCCTCCCTCGCCCTCCGCCGCCGTACGCCACCATTTTCTTCTTCGTCTTCTTCTTCAGCTGCCGCGCTGCACGCGCTCGGAAGGGTGTCGTGTCGGCTGCTTCTGTTTGCGCGGTGGCGAAGTGTGTGACCACTGTGTGCACCACGCTTTTTTTCATTCCTTTCTACGTACGCGATACGCACGTAGTGTTGTGCGTGCACTATACATATGTACGCCGACTGCGAGCACGCAGGATCGATTCGATGGGATCGTTAACTCTAACTTCAGGATTTCAACCGGCCCGTAGTCTGATATTTAATCAATCTCGGTGAAACAAATTAGTCACGTATTTCGCAGATACCTGATTAGTGCTAATGAAGTGTGTACATTTTTAACCCCTTGCACAAGAATTTATGTTACTGTGATTAATATTACTTTGACGTTCATAATTTCGTAATAATTCACCAGTGATTATTCCATTATTTCTGGAAGTCTGTGGCCTATGGAAATATGAATTCATATTAAATATGAATTAATTAATTCTGATTTAGATTAATGTTACTAATAATGATTTAGTCACTACTCGGTTTTCGTTCGTGTGAATATTTTCTTATCATCTAGCCCAGACCTTGCTTAGTAAAATTAGATAGACCCCTTTTGAGTCAGACATTACTATCCTACTCAAAGGAGTTACATACGTTGTGCCGTTCTTGAAAAATTTGAAAAAAAAGAAATAAATTAGATATCAGGTTTGAGAACTGGAAGGCAGGAAGAAATCCACATCTGTCAAACGCGAGATTGTACAAGATGGGACACAGAAAATAGACCATCTCAGTAATTATTTTGGAAAGCTTGTGTTCTAAGAATTATTCTTTTAATTACTTCCTCCAATCATCTCACCCTTCTCAAGTTCTACAAAGAGGCACTGTAAATGTCTGTATACTTCAAAGGTGGTTCGCTAAATATAAGAGTAGAGGCTTGATCTTGTGAAGGCAATTCCTGCTCTGGAAGGTCGCAGATTGACAACAAAACTCTCCTCGCTCTGTTAAACAAAGTGTTCTGTTCGCCTTTGTCGATGACATTCAAATCATCACCCGGTATTTTTCACAGTTCGCTTTAAGATTAAAAGCTATCAATTATTGAAAGCAAAATTTTCAAAATATTTTGTACAAATCACAAGATTCTAGCAATTGAGATTTCAGTTTATTCCTGCTGAGATATGAATAACACAATTCAATCAATTTATTCCAGAATTTTCTATGAAGTAATCCACGAAGAATAATCTTCGTAATAATCGTAAAATGGAAAATTTTGAATCAGCCATTATGAGTCCTGGTATGAAAGTAGAACAAATAAACAAGCTATTTTGCGTGCAGCCATTTTCCTTTATATATTCGACCGTAAATATTATAATAAGTCCGCAAATTTACATTGTCTTGTACATTATACAATAAATAATAAGAAGAGTTGAACTGAAAAAAAGCAGGTCTATTTCAAGACAATCTGTTTACATCCGAGAAAAGGGGGTCCCATATATCTAACAGTTGTTGCAAAAAATTCTTAAAAATCACTTGTTTTCAAGAAGCCCCCAGCGTTTCTATTTTTGGACCAGAAAGCGTTAACTTTCTCGTTATTCGTGATGATCAACGGGTCGCGTTGAAATGTTTCGCGTGGTTGCTCATCGTCTCGCGTCTCGAAACATTCGGCGATCCAGGCGAATCAGAATGCGAGGAAGTTTCGCTCTGTTCGGGAGTAAAATTGTCTGCTAGTCCCAACGAATCTTCCTAGCATCTTCGCGCTTTTTCATCCCGTGAAGAGCACGAAGGGAGCCGCGTACGGGACTGTTTTTCGGTTCAGTGGCAGTTAATGAACATCGGACGCGTGCCGTCGATCTCAGAAAATCTGTCTACCAACGGTGGCTTCGCACCGAAATAGAATGGCGGTCCCTTCATTCGCGACTGGTGGATATCGTCGCGGCATTCTGTTTTCGTTTCGGTTTGTTTTGTCCCGTTGACAAACGTGATTAATCTGCGCAATATGTGTCCAATGATAGCGCGTACTCAGACATAGTATCACCCTTGCATGTTCTCGATGAAAAAAACCACCGGACTAAAAAATTTGCACGGATGAACAACGTCTGCAACGCTCGCGAAATTGTAGAAAATGATATTCTTAACACTAAACCTGCTATCACCGGTCAAAATGACCGGTTCCAGATTTTTTATTTTAAAATTGAGCCGTTTATTTTGAAAGTGGCCCAAGCCCATTTTCGAGAAAAATCAACCTGGCAATTTTAATATTTACATTTCTACGTTATCTTTTCGTTCTGAAGCAAATTGTAACTAATATGTTTAAAATCACAAAGATTTTGTAAAAAGAAAATTAGCTAGTTAATATTCTAGAATGAACCTCGGTATACGACCTTAATCCGTTCCTGATGTTTGGTCTTATACCGAATAGGACGTATACCAAACCAATCTTTTCCATAAGAAGTAATGTAAAAATGATTAATCCGTTCTCACGTAAAAAAAAAACTCCTACTGATATTATACTTACATCTTCGTTTGTGTTTATAGAGAGAACGTTGATGTCGACGCCAATGGGTTCGGAAAAAGGGGAAAGGTAATGGAAACTGAGGTTTTCTGGGCAAGTGCAGCATGAGCCGCGTCGCTCGTGCAAACAGAGACTATGCAGGCAGCGGGCTTTTTGGTCGGCGATTGAATGAATGCCACGCGAGTTAGTCAGCGTCGCGGTGCTAAATTCGGCGGACGTCTGGCGTCGGTCCAGAAGAACCACCCAGCGCACCAACCTGCTTCTATCATGTAGCCACCAATGGAACAACGAGACCGACGCCGTTTTCGTATCTGTCTTGACACCTTCGCCCGTTCCTCGTCGATGTCTGCCCGTTCTACCACTGTCCCGAACAAATTCTGCCTAAACCAGATTTATTTCGCTTATTGTAGCTTCTGCAGCAGCCATGCTGAATTGATGTCCCCGCGAGACATTTCTCCTTCTCTGCAAAAAGTATTCGAACGCATTTAAAAGTCGCATAATTTTCTCAAAGCTGAACCAAATAAGTTGAGATTCCTTGACATATTAGAAGATTTCAGTGGATGGGGGATCCAGCGACCAAGCTTTTGAATTTTACATAACTTTTTAAGCCGGAGAGATATCGATTGGGTATTCCTAGAGTATAAGTTTCAAGTATAATCAAAATATAGTTTAAACTAAAGTTACGACCGATCGAATAAAAAGGCACCAAACTTGCACAACTAATACGCCGAACTATATCTATTAGAATCTGACGATCGCAGCAGACCTCCTCCTCCAGTCATCACTACATTCATATAAACACATGTGCTTACACTATGCCAGTGATGGAGTAGATCTGTGATCATCAGATTCTAATAGACGCTTAGGTGGTCGTTCAACGTAGCAGCAAAGAAGGAGAAGTGATTGAAGGAAACATTCAATGATAAATGATCATTCAATCTACCTATGATCATTTTATTTCTTGGAAAATTTCCTTGAGATTTACTGAGAACTGGCATTTATTTAAATACATATTAATTTTCACTCAATGACTTTTTTCCAGAAGTTATTTTGGACCTCTGGTGAGGAGTCGTGCAGTTTCCTTTCGATATAAGACGATGGCTCGGGACGGCTATTCGGCGTATTGCGGATGAGGGTACCTATTCGGCTGGACATTGTTCTTGAGTGGGCGGAGAGTTGACGAGTCCCATAATGTCCTCCGGCAGATCATAAAGTGGTTGGCCGAGCAGCGATGTCTCTCGTTGGAAAAGGATAGAATATACTCTTTCGTTGCAGCGCGAAGCGGCGTTGAACGGACATCTTCAAAAAGGAAGAGGGGATAGAAAAAAGAGAACTGTATTCCCGTGAGTAATTCCCAACAAAATAAATCGCGAATCCGAACCAATCAGCTTCAATGATAGACCATTGTGTGCTCGTCTATGAGCTAAGAAGAGGCTAAATGATGGTACAGTATTTTATCCATAAATGTCCCAAAAGTCTGGCCTGTAAATGTCCCATATCTATCCCCACTACAGCGGGGTATACCCCCTTGAGGGGCCGTGAAACTCGAGAGGCCTCGGT
>CM052252.1:2654463-2675026 GCA_028455795.1 Lasioglossum marginatum
TCATGTTTGATGTTCTGACTTCAAAAGGAATTTTGTTAACAAATTGCTTGACTGTAATCACGGTCGTCTTTATCCGCTTCTCCCTTAATATGTTCTATTTAATGAGAAGGAACAAATACAGAAATTACAATCGCGAAGTTACGATTCCGTGGAAAGGAAAGTGGAATGAGAACCATTTAATTGATTGCCTCCAGCGAATGCGAGGGGGGAAAGCACAGACTGGAGAATGGAAGAGACGCAGATGAAGAAGATTACAAGATTCGAAAGTTCTTGGCAACGTGCCAGACGAGATTTTCAGCCGTCTACGTGTACTTCCAACTTTCATCTGTCTCCTCCTCTAGCGTCCGTATACGTCCTCTAGGACCTAGGGTGCAATGACACCGGGTCTTGGATGACAATTTTCTATTTACAGTACCTGACTCACGACACGGGTACTCGCTCTATGCGAACAATTCGTTTATCACTGGTTTGTACAAATGGTTAACATGATCGAACTATCAGAAACATCATGGCGTCCCGCTTCGAATTACTGGACCATTCTTTTTGCGAATCGAAAACTAATGATAGAACATACAGTTGATCAAATTATTAGAGCCACTTACATTACAACATCAATTTTTAAACAAATCCCAAAAAAACACAAAATTTTTTAATAAATATTCACGTTTAGGTACATAATAATATCTGTAGTAATAATATCTCAGATTGAAAGTAAATATATTTTTCACACTGTGGCTCTATTCATTTGATTACTGTGTATTTTGCATGACGTTGAACAATTTTATTCCTCAGCTAATGGAACTTTTGACGTAGAATATTTAATGAAGTCTGACTTTCGTGATTTAGTCGTTGGTTCGATTTTCCAAGCTTTACTATTATTTTATCATTTGATGTTTCATTCTCTCGCAATGTTCTTCAGTGATCTTTCTATTTTCACAAACAATCGTATTAACCCTTCACGGTCTTAGCACCTTTTGATCACTTCCCACATTTATTCGATCATTTTGAAACAGTTTCAGTGTACACTAGAACCTCGATTATCAAAATTAAATAAGGAAACATAAGCGTTCGAATAATAGAACAATTGTTAGTTACAATTCTAGATTCAATCTTTACTGATTATTGTACAATAAATAATGTTGCATATATAAATAATTCCAACAAGTAAAAAAACACGTCTCGACTCACTTTCCACGAACGTGTGAAAAAATGTAATATTTTCGCACTATGAAAAATATTCTTGGAGTGTGAGTTATTTCTGAGATGAGAAGAGTATCATGACGTACGAAAGCTACTTTGTATAACTTACTAATCGCTATTGACCGTGCGTAAAGGCTGTTAAAGCGTACAAAAGGAAACGTGACAAGTTGATTATTCAGTGGGGAAAGAGAGTTAGTCAAAGCGTGAGCGCAGAAAAACGATAAAGAAAAAGAGGAACGAAAGAGTATTAACGGGGAAAAAATCCCGACCGGAACGACCCTTAATTTAGTTTCGGGTGCAAGAGGTTAACACAGGGTGGGGACATCCGTGGAAGTGCTTCTGCGAGGGGAGAACACCGTCGTGGAGCACGTTGGTTCATGTTTGGAGGAATGTCTTTGGATATAAAGGGAGACAGTTCCTTCCGGAGACAGCGAGCAGCCGCCTGTTTCAACCCCCTCTCGTACTCCCGTCGGTTTATTCCCCTTTTCTAGAAGCATTGAAACTCTGCATGACCCTAAGACCCTGACATAAGATATTAACACTAGACATTCCATTTCCACCATTTTTATTAACACTTTCTCGTTGTTAGCTATAAAAGGAAGTAATAATAATAATTATTATTATTTATCATTGTCCTCTCGGCTTCCACGAGGACTCTCCTCTTCACTTTCATACGATTTTATAAAATTTTCTGCTTTCTCACTGAACGCACTGTTTTTGATTTTTTAATTTTACAATTATTCTTAGGATGCATTCGTGGGAAATGGTCACATAAATTCTCCTGGTCAAGCTCATATGTGTAATGTGTATTACGACTGAACTCGGGGTCTTTATGCAAAATAAAATTTGAACGCATCATTTACAGATGATCAAAAGATAGTTAAATGAAAATTTACTTCCTCCGTTAATAATTTCAATTATTTGGAAATAACATGTTTTATGTTTCAGCTCATTTGTGCCACAAATGCTCACGCAGTTTGCATATGCAATCCGCGGTTTAATTATAACTTTAAACAACGTGGTCAAAAGACTGTTTAGAAAGACAGTATATATGTGTGTTTATGTGACAGAAAATGCACGAAAAATTATTCCAATCAACATACTTACTGGTACTAAGAGATACATAGGTATAAATCGTTTTAAACAATTTCTTGATCGCGTTATACTTGCGTTGCAGACGTATCCGTAACGGTAGTAGCGAATATGGAGAAGTGACTGTAAATTCGACGGAGGACCAGGGATTTTGAATTAGTAGGGAACGTTAATTTCATAATTAAACGCGTCCCGATCAAGCAACGTGGAGCGAGCTTCGCAGGTGGCAAGCAGGCACGCAAACCCGAAGAGGGTCACGCACACGAGCACGTGCTCGCATTTTGCGAAACCTTTTTGAAAGGCTGGGGCGATCAGCTGGCGGTATTCTCCCTCTCTCTCACTCTCTCGTGCCCGCCCCTTATCTGCGAGTGGGTTCGGAAAAAGAATTAAAAAGGATAAAAATGAGCACCCCCTTCGTCCGCACCCGCATCCTGTGGCAGCGCTGTGCTTTCGTAAAAACCGGGCCGACGGTTTCCCATTCAAAATGCGCGAGTCACGAGGGCTCATTCACAAATTTCACGACGAAATCCTACACTCGGCCGGACCGTCTGCGATCTTGATCGAGAGAGCAGACAGAGAGAGAAAGTGAGAGACCGCGATATCCTCCGTCTCTCGAAACCTCTTGTTGCTGGATTACATTCACGTGAGCTCTTCTTCTTCTCCTCTCCTCGCTCTCTCCTTTTCTGTTTCGTGGCGGATAAAAACGCTAGACCATTTACAATGGCCTGTGCATTTAAATTCGACCGGTACAGGAATTTGGTTTCAACGGGTAATCAGCTGATTGCGTGTACGTGCGATATCCTTGAACGATCATCACTTAGGGTAACTTGTTCAGTGAATTAACGTAATTCGTATTAAAAGAGAAAACGTTTACGATGCCTTCTTCATGCTGGAATAAATTCGGCAGAGGTTATTGCTATACTGTGGATCTTTATGCAAAATAAATTGTTTGCATTGATTACGATGAACAAGAGCCGTTCTTGATTTCATGGTTTTTATAAGATGAAAGTAATACATTGAAACCCTTACATTCTTTTAATCTTTCCACTGCTTTAAGTCGCTCTTACTCATTTTGCAGATCCCTACGCAAGATAAGATTTGTCGAAGTCGATTGTAAAAAACTAATTCCATAAAACTAGTTTTCAATTCATAATTTCAGTAAGTCGAAAATGATATAACAATATTCCTAAATTCTTTTAATGTGTCCATGATTTTCTATTAAATTAGGAACAAGATCTCTTTTGATTAAAATTTTTCAATTTTTCATATTTGTATTCATTTGATCTTCAAATTAAAGATCACTTTTCATTAGAATGTGGATCTTTATACATTACGGTGAAATATGTGATAATCTTGATTGATTCGTTTATTCAATAATGTTGCTTATAGGTTGTTTTAGATGGAGCTACTTAAGTTAGATACTGGAGATTTCAGAAATCAGATGTTTGGATAATCAAGGTCGTACTGTATTTAATTTTCATGCTGGCCTCTATATTATAATTAGACTGCGGATTTTATGCATTTATGACAATAATGGGTGCTGGGTCTCAGTCTCAGCTTAATAAAATAATTAAAAAAAGTATTATGTTTCTATTCGGCTCCTGCGTCTTGCAATATATGCAAACAATTTTTATTTCGCATAAAGATCCGCAGTCTAATTATAATCTACAAAAATGCAAATTTGCATAAGGATCCGCTGTCTCTTCAAAGCTTCATAGAAAGAAGATCTCGGATTGATTCTTTCGTCACTTTAAAAACGAAACAATCTTCCTCAAAAAGGAGACCATCTTCTTCCACTTTCTCGTCCATAAGGGCAGAGACTCTTATCTCACAGAATTTTCATTATTGGGCAGCATGTCGCGGAGCCGTGAGAAGCAACGTGACAGGCGACAGTGCTGCCGCCTATCGTGGCTGTCGATATGCTGCCGAATAATGAAAATTACGCGTCGTAAACGTAAAAGTAGGACTTTTGAGGCAAATAGCACCCTAGATTGATCTTTCATCTAGCGATTTTTACTACTAAGGAACCCCGTCTTTGCATTATTGAGAAATCAGGAGCGGAATCCCGGTCCTTGCAATCCTCGCGTACGTATACGTGGTCTAGCGGTGTGTGCACTCACACACATTCACGCGTGGGCTATGAGTCTCTGCCTTTAATTGACATTGACGACTGTCCGTGTCCATTCATTAGCACGAAGAACATATTCGTAGAAGAGGATAGCTCCTGATCTATCCGTGACAGAGCCCCGGTTAATGAGCACGTAGATTATTGCTCGTTTGAAATCCGGAGAGCGTTGATGACTTCCGTTTCGTCGTCGACTATCGGAAGCGCCAGGACATGGAAGATCGAAGCATCGGTGGAGGATCCGTTGCAATGGGGAGGGTTGTCTCGTTCGACGATTGTTCGATGGAGCGTCTGCTTTCCAATGGCTACATCTCCTGTTGCAGTGTATGGCTGTTCCATTGGCATGGACCACGTGCCACCCCCTGATCCCGGTTGATTTTCTTTCTTCCATTGGCATCGTCCAGACGGTTTCGAGGAGGAGATGAAAAAATGAAGGGGACGGAAGAAGAGGAAGTGGACTAGACGACGAGGGAAGCTGAGGTCGTAGTTCTGAACTGTTCGCTGATGGATTCCTGGAATCCCTCCCCTACTAGAGACATTTAATTAAACTTTTTTTCAGACCACTTTGTCCGTGTCCTGTTGAAATGTGCACATCGGGTCTTTCCGTGAGCGATGTCGTCTCTACGATATTCGTTTTAGGGTTAACCCATTACTAGCCACAATTCGGTGGAAGCGAATTCGGCTATTTTCTGATTTAGTATGTGCTATCTTCGTATGAAGATATTGTCAGAGAAAAAATATTAAAGATATTCATACTTACCAAAATAAAGCATGTCCCATTTTCGGGGCATTGGCTTGAAATGAGAAGTTTCGAACAAATTGAACATGTAATAAAAATGAAGCTTTATTCGCGAAAATAACGCATTATTTCACAATAACTATTTACAATATTAGATAAACTCATTTTGTGTGGGACGGTGCGAAACAAATGTCATGCACTGGTACTTCGCATTTGCTACAAATCCTCTTGGTGTTTTTACCACATCAGGCACGTTGTTCCAACCTAACTTTTAGCAAGCCAGCGCCCAGTGGCTTTTCCAATATTTTTTATGTTACTTTAAAATCGCGTCCCATAAATGGGACAATGGCTAGTAATGGGTTAAGGGAATCGATCCTTGCAGACTTCTCACTCGGTCGATTCTTCGTTGAAACCATATTCCTTGTTTATAATAGTAAAAGATTAAAATCCTGTCGTCGACGTTAACCCTTTGCACTCCGAATTATTTTTGAATTTTATTGCCAACAATTCTCTACTATTTTAAGTGCTTTATTTGAAATTTACTTCAAAGGACAGTTCCTTGACTGCTACTTATTTTAAACAATTTTGTTTACTAACTGTATTAAGTATAGCTCTCAAACTTTGTTGTAATTTATATTCGTGGAACTTATATCTGTTTTTGACTAAAAAATAAGAAATTAAATAAATAAAGGAAGAACCAAATACATATATACCGTTTCATTTGCATTTTTCTTTCTCTGATGTCGAGACACACTCGACGAAGGAGTGCAAAGAGTTAACAAATGTCGTCCGGGAAATTTATATTAGGGTTAACCTATTAAAATAATTAAGTACCACGATCTTTTCGGATTGAATTTTTAACAAAATGCTACCATGTCAAAGAGAGAAGTCCCTGTTTTCGCTTTCGATTCTGGCAATAATTATTAATTATGCAAGCAATTTTTCAAATACTTAAACTATTCTTATACAGGCTATTTAACGATTCTTATACAACTAAGAAAGGAATGTTTAAATATTTTAACCTATCTTTTCGCGATAAAGAAAATTTTTTAATACTGTTCAACGTACAATGAAGTCATTAAAATGACTTTGTATGCTATATTTACTTTGATCTCCCGCAAAAAATTGTGGAAGGAGGGTATAAATCCCGTACGCTGGACCAAGATACTCCCTTAGGTAATGACAAGTTACTGATTCTGGAAATACAAAAATTGTGGGACAGTTGTGACTTTCGGTGGTCGATTGAAATGAGGATTGTCGATATAGTGGTTAGGACTCCCAAGTTAGGAGTCTGGTGGTTACCCCTTCCCAGAAATCCGCCAGAGGAAAAGCGTGGGTGAGGTTAAAGGGCAGGAGGGTCACAGACACCGAGTCACCAGTGGCACGCGACCGACACGCGCCCTTCTTCCTTCTCTTTCCTTCCTGTCTCCCCACTCTGAACTCGTCTTTAACCATCGCAGCTTCCCTTTGCACGCACGTGCATTCATCTCCTACACGTGATCATCTTGAGTTTACGCGCGCGCTTATGGGATGAATGGGCTGGTGGTCCGCCATGTGATTTAACGCGTTGATCGCCCACTCGGCGACGGCACGAAAATTCGGTAACACCAAAGCAATCTATTACGTGTATTCCGTAAAACAGAAGCCGAAAAGATTTATGATGCGAAATTACTTTTTCAATCCTTAAAGAATTTGCAAAATTACCTTTTTCGGCTAATAGTAAATTTTAAATTAATTTTATTTAGACTAATCTTTCTAACATCCCAAGAAAAGTCGTTCGGTAACAGTCATTTTGAAACAGTTATTCCTTTTCAAAGGGTGTCCGGATAATTTTGTCCGCTTCAACCCTTCCGACGGGAGACTGTATCAGCAATCATAAAATTGATGTTGCTTAAGGTCATTCACTGCTTTGTCTACTAATTTTTCAAAACATACTTTCGAAGATATTTCTTGCATACCAATTAGTCTTCCTGTGTTGTTTCTAATGCAACATTTTACTTGCTAGATAGATGAAGGGTTTAATACTCTCGGTCATAATAGATCCGGACTCCGCCCCTTGTCTTACAACACCGTGTCAGACTCGTGATGAAAATACTGAAGAGAGTCTAATAAATGTGTATGCTATTAATTCCCTCTATATCGAAATAAAATTCTATTTTGGTTTTGTTAATGTACAGCTATTGGGGAACATATAGGCGTACAAAAGGTATAAAGTTTCTCCTTCCTTAGGAAATTAAGAATCACAAAAAGGGTTTTTATCACTGAAATCGTAAACTAAATAGTGATACCGTAACGAATGTTATACTAATTCGTTAAATCTTTTCCAGCGGTCTTCTTCAAGAAAATGTTCACAAAATGGAAGCAACGTCCGCATAAGTCACAAACTGCATTGATGCACCAGGTCCCTTCTCACGTGATCGCTGCAGACGCAGGTACACGTGGACGCCCATTCAGATCTCTTTCTAGTGGCCCATTGAAGAGTCCAGGCGCAAGTAGGTAGGTGCTCGTCAACAACCTTATCTTAATTCCTCAATCTGTTTTTCCCAACGACTGCTCCATGGGAAACGATGGTAAATCTCCGTGGAGCAATTCATTTCAGAGAATCCTTGCAGGAAGACTCTCCTCAGGACGTTGAACATTTTCGTCTTAAAGCATCGATACGCGGGCGAGCTCGTTCGATCAGCGTTGACGTTCCTCGAAACTGTAATCACAAATAAATCCTCGGAGGAATGATTAAGGTCGATGAAGCCGAAAATGCGATCTGTTGTCGTAACGAGGGAAATCGGACGTCTCTAAGTATAGCTCCTATTTGCATGCAGATCAGGGACGGATCGGGTCGGGTTGCCAAGCTGCGACAACGTGCGAAGTCCTCGAGCCTCTTAATATCAAATTTTTAATCCGTTTTTGTCAATCTCACCAGCAGCATTTTAAGCAGCCTGATCACAGCTCGAATTTTCTCTCTTGAACTTCGAAACGGAAAAGGAATATATTGTTGCAGGGATTAAGCGTTCAAGCGTCGATTTGTTAGGAAATCTTTGTGGAAATCACGATCGAGACCATTTGAGATCATTTGCACCGGCTAAATCGATGATTACGAACTTGGCAGTGATCTAAGCGGAACGCCACTGTGGCACCGATACATTCTTTCCTGCGACCCAGCAATAACAATCTCAGAATCCATTTAGGCGAACGTTGCTTTGTTTCCATGATGGAACTACGTTATAAAAGTAACCTTTGTACGTACGAGGTCTGATCAAAACATTCCAGGACTGTTTAAATTGCGCGCTGACGAAAGGTCGGGGCGTGGTGCAACTGTTTTAAATGTTTAGCCCTAATCTTCCTGAGGACGACCGAGTTTGCAAAATTTCGATAAACTTCTTGGTCGCAAATCTACAGCTGTTTCAGTGAAACAAGATATTTGCGTTCAGCGATTTTATGATGAATGAAAAAGGAGAACAACGCATTTGTGTGAAATCTTGTGCGAAATTGAGAGAAACATTCACGGAAACTTTTCAAATGTTTCGGGGATAAAAGTTTGAGTCGTTCACGGTGTCATGAGTGGTACGGGACGTTTAAGGAAGGTCGAACATCATCTGCAAGCAATCCTCGTTCGCGGAGATCGTCTAACTCGACGGACGACGCTCATGTCGCCGAAGTGAACACCCTTGTGCGAGCAAATCGTCGTTTGACCATCCGCGAAATGGCGGAGGAGTGCAAAATTTCATTTGGTTCATGCCAGGAAATTCTTACCGAAAAGCTGCAGATGCCCCGTGTTGCTGCGAAGTTTGTCAAGAACTTCTTGAAACGACAACGAAAACTTTCTAGAAAGCCTTCCGTAACATTTGGAAAGTTTCCGTGAATGTTTTTTTCAATTTCACACAAAATTTCACGCAAATGCGTTGTTCTTCTTTCCCATTCATCGTAAAATCGCTGAACGCAAATATCTCGTTTCACTGAAACAGCTGTAGATTCGCAACCAAGAAGGTTATCGAAATTTTGGAAACTCGGTCATCCTCAGGAAGGTTAGGGCTAAACATTTTAAACAATTGCACGACACTCCGAGCTTTCGTTGGCGCGCAATTTAAACAGTCCTGGAATTTTTTGATCAGACCTCGTACACTGTAATCGGTTTTTACTGAAGTTTTTACGGCTAGTATATTACGATCAGGCAGAACTTGCCAACTAGTCAAGTAAGAAGCCGGTGCCAAACGAGTCTACTGACACCTTTATGCAAGACACTCGGTAGCACTAGTGAATGTGTAGATGTGTTTGTAAACAATGCAGCACCCGAAGAGACTTAAATTGAAAGAACGAAACGATTGTCTTCGAGATTCATGAAATAGAGGAAGTAGAAAGACAGTTTAACAGGTTGACGATAGCATGAATGACTCTATCATATGTAGGTGCTGGAATCATTTGTTCATTGACTTTTAATCCTTGCTCTCATGATGGATGTATTGGGTCGGAACGAAAGTTCGTAGCGTCACTAAATTAAAATTCGAAGGTGACATTAAGATATTCGTAGACTTATTCAATAACATGATAAGTTACCTCAGAAATGGCAAAAAGAATGAAAACTATGTTGTTGAATAAATTAATGTCATCTTTGAATTTTCATTTAAAAACGCCACGAACTTTTGTTCCAATCCAATATTTTACAACTACAACCTCTTCGAAAGACAATAACTTTTTAACCCTTTGCACTCGAAGCTATTTTAACTCGAGAATCGAATCGTTTTTTCTGACCCAGAACATTTCCATTCTCTATGATTTTTAAAATTGGTAGATATGAAATTGATGTGTTTAGTAATTGGTTAGATACCGACATATCTAATAATGTAAACAATATTTTAAATAATAGTACATCAATTTTTATAAAAATGCAGAAATGCAGTAAATGTTACCACTTAACCAGTGGCGGCTCAAGTCAAGCGGAGGCTCCAAGCGGTAAAAATTTTAGGGCCCTTAAACTCAAGTTAGAAATAGAAGTTGCAAGAAAACTCTCATAAACTTATTAACAAAAAAGAAAAGTGATGAGAAATTTCGTACCGTTACACATTAAATAAATGTATTTAAAATTCGGGGCCCTATGGTATGCCGGGTCCCCACGCGGTCGCTTAGTCCGCTTATCGTTAGATCCGCCACTCCAAGTCGTTCTCCAATATAAAAAAGTTGTTTGTTTTTAAATGTCCGAATATTAATAAGAGTCGCTATCGACGTAACACATATAAAAGTCCGAACAGAATTATGTTGAAAACGAAAAATATTCCGATCCCTGATTAAAATGAAACGGAACGGAGGTTTGGCTAAAGAAGGGCTTGCCGATTCGAGAATTCTGAACGTTCCGCGCGTCGCTGGCCAATCATCAGCGATAAAGGAGTTTATAATTACGAGGATGGCTGGTCTTGGCACGCGAGCCGTCGGTTGTAGATCGCGGCTCAATTTAATCGTCGTCGTTTCAATTATTTTTCTGGCTACCTGTCGTCAGGAGCATGGATCCATGGATCCGGTCGATGCCAATGATCGAAAAATAGACCGGAGCGCAACCTGTTCGAAATAGCCAGCGTCAAACCTGCAACACGTCGTTGTCGTTTGCGCCGTTAATGTCAGCACGTCGGACATGTAGATCGGTATTCAAGTATTCGAATACCGACATGTACGCGATCGACGATAGGATGGGTGGCACGAGCCGACCGGCTGCCTTCCTTTGATTACGAATGGGCCAGCATATCGATTATGCGAACGGTTCTATCAATAGGTTGATCGACCTTTGAACGACGTAGACGCTGAAGACAGGAGCGCTACAGATCGTGCCAATCAAGTTCATGGATTAGTCGAGTGTTTCTGCTTTCGCAGTTTCACTTCCTGCATTCCCAAATGCTCGAATTCATAGTGCCAGTTTATAAGATGCTTTGATAAAACAATAATGTAATATACAGTCGTGGACAAAATTAAGTGGACAGGTTTAATGATCAACGAAAAATCAATGCAATTTTAAACATAATTTTAATGAACCAGAATCGTATGGAACATTTAAGTTAACAAAGTGTACTTTAATGAAATAAACAACAATAATAACAATTAATAGAATAGAATATATTATCATTAATCAAAATTGTATACAATTTTTGGTGGTCAAAATCAAGTGGACACTACAATAAATTTGGACTAATTTCAAAGCCAGAAGCTTCCAGTTTCATAAGCCATTTTATTCTAAGATTTCTCTCATGATGTATCGGACTAAAAAATGAAGACGCATTTTTCCTCGAAAATGCTTTCCTGAAAAATACCCTCAAACGTCTGTGAAAACTTCGAACATTTTTTCTCGTGACTGTAACCGCCATAGATTTAAAGATTGAAGGTCCCTCTTTGCAACGACACCTTAAAAATCGATGCACTTTTACTTTAATTTGCACTTTTATTTTAATCGATGCTTTTTTACTCGTTTCATCGGCTTTGAATGAGAGGTGTGCCACCAAGTAAAGTGTATACCTTGAGGGCTTTTAAGGACCGCACTTGTTGCTGTTTTTGTGCTATGAAATAGTGAAAAAAATCATACGTCAATTTTTAAGGAGTCGTATGTAAAGACGAGACTTCGATCTTCAAATCTGTGGCATTATATTGCGAGAAAAATTTCTGACAGTTTTCGGAGACGTTTGGATTTGCAGCATTTGAGAAATGGGTTTCTTGGAAATGGGTCTCCTTGCGTATGAAGGAGCACTGTCCCCTAACACATTCACCATATCATCAAAAATTTCCTTTCCGCTTAATCCTCTTTTATATAAATATTCAATGACTGCACGATTTTCCAAGTTTTCCATTTTGCTAACCAAATCAAATGTCTACTTTAATCAGCTGCCTGAAGTAAGCTATTTGACAGATCGATTTGGTTTTTGCTGCTACCAAAACCATCTACGTGTCCGTCTACGAACTTTCTGAATGACCTAGTATATATATTATTTGTTTCCACGAAATTGTCTCATAAAATTTTCATTATTAAAACCTAGTGAAATAGATATCGGTGAGTAAGATAATTAATTGTTTCTAACAAATGTGCCGGACGCGAAACGAAAGATCTCAGCCATTATTTATTTTGCAGGAACCTTTTGCGTTCAGCCGAGAGGAGCCTGGGCTTGTTAATTTTGCGGAACCATCGGCAACGGATCGCGACCAGGTGGTGGGCTTCTGCGATTCGCGGGCCAACCGAAGATCATGCTCGAAGGTGTCTAAGCTAAAGGGAAGGAAATCTAATTATAGAAGTCGTTGTACCGCGTGCTGAAAGTGGTGGAGGGTGTGAGTACGGGTGCACAAATGAGAATCGGTTGCATTGGGCGGCCATAAAATGCAGGCTGCATCCGCTCGGCGCAGATGTACTTGGAACGGAGCTCCAGCGCCCGCGACGAGACCAAAAGGATCTCTCGTTTCGGGGTTCTCTGTGGCCTACCAGATATCGAGGACAATGAACCTGGACAAGCGGACGCGATAGAAACAGATTTTTCGGATTCTTGGCCGACTCCGAGCCGCGAACCGCGGACAGAGTGTCTCGCAACTGTACATTGCGACATAGGGTTTGCAATACCGGACCAAAAATACAGTACCGCTATTCGGTATTTTTTTAAACATTATATCGGAATACCGGTATTAGGAATTTTCAAAAAGGTACAAAAACACAGTTGTTTCTTTGCCATATTTATTAGTTTTATACAAAAAATAATAAACTGTAAAAATATGAACAATTTTGTTATGTACAAATATAAAATAAAGGAACAAATGTTATAATCAAATATTATTAATAAGAGCAGTAAAATAATAATGATCGAACCGGAGCGCCGATAGCATTAATATATTTATTATTAACAACTCTACGATCGATATAAGGAAATATGTAAAATAATAATGAGACATTAGAAACAAAAAATATAATATTAAAAATTAACCATTACAGTATTATAATACAATAAAGGAACAAAACATATAGTATTATTATTAAGAAGATACTAATAACTAAGAGTAAAGAGATAGTATAGGTACTAAGAGTAAATATCACATAAAAATCTTATTGTGTGGTCTATTATATAGTATCTATTATTAGAAAAAAACATTAACTAATTAATTTATTAACGGCATATTTTTGAAATGCGATTGTAAAAAACCTAATGCATCTATTGGACTATCTACTGTAAACACGTATTTCAAATAAGAGTAGATGCCCAAAAAAATATTTATTATTTATAGCTAATACCGAAAATACCGGTATTTTTTCTTAGCAAATACCGGTTTCACAAAATTGCAAAATTGTGCAGACGAAATTCAAAATTGTTGAAAAATTTAAATTGGTTTCTCTTCTATTAAAATCATTAAGAAAAGAACTAACGTTCAATTTAGTTTCTATTTCTTACAGTCGATGCAGACAATCTTTATTTTGCACGAAGATCCGCAGTCTAATTATTATGCATTCGCGACAAAAATGAGTAACTGTAAAAACTGTGGATCTATCAAAATTATTAAAGAAAGACATTCCTTTCTCTTGTAATAGATATAGAACGTTTATATTTTAATAAATATCCACAGTTCTCCGCGGCTTCGAGCCACTTTCTTCAAATGACCTCGGGAATCACCTCTTTCAAGGAAGTATAACATTTTTGGGACATCCTGTATTTTAACATCTCGATTATCAGATTACAACTTCTAGAAAACCCAACAAAATCAAAGTAATTAATGAAATCGCAACTAGAAGGATAAAGTATATCATAAGTAGACTGCGGATCTTCATGCAGAACAAAAAGGGTTTGCATCAATTGCAAGAAACAGTAACTTTTATCTTCTTCAGCAAATAATAAATTGACGTTCTTAAATTCTTTTAATATTTCTACTGTTTTAAACTGTCTAACCATGAGGACTATTCATTTAATCTTTCTGTATCCTTCAATCCGAATCAAAGTTAATTTTCTTCAAAATATTACATTAAAAATGACTTTCTAAACTTGGTGAAAAATGGTGTCACCTATGTGAGATCGACGTGACAGTGAACGCGTTAAACAGTGTCAAACACGTGTTATGATGTCTTAGTAGATGACTATGCTGTTTCAGTCACTTTCTCCAGTTTCTATGCCGTTTCAGTCACTCATAAAAATAATAAACAATATCCAACATCAATGTTTTAAAGTGATCGATGAGAAAACAGACGTAGACCACCCACTACATGCCGGCGCAACTACTTAATCATCTGAACAAGGACATCAGCCGTTGCCTTATCGTAGGATGGCGCGAGTTCGTTCATTACGCCGTTCATTCATTCAGGAGCCATGTGGCTTGATGATAATCCGTCCTCCGGAACTTCCTGTCTCTTACTACGATAAAATGGAACAACTTACGTGAGACCCTCGTGCCGCTACTTCCTTAAAGTGAAGTCAAAGGGATGCGCTAGCCTTCTACATGTCGTGAGTAGTGTTGACTTCGTGAATGAAAAATGGTAATACTTAGATTGTGGATATTTATTAAAATATAAATGTTCTGTATCTATTACAAGAGAAAGAAATGTCTTTCTTTAATAATTTTGATAGATCCACAGTTTTTACAGTTACTCATTTTTGTCGCGAATGCATAATAATTAGACTGCGGATCTTTGTGCAAAATAAAGATTGTCTGCATCGACTGTAAGAAATAGAAACTAAATTGAACGTTAGTTCTTTTCTTAATGACTTTAATAGAAGAGAAACCATAAATCGACATCTTGAATTTTTTAAATTTTTCAACAATTTTGAATTTCGTCTACACAATTTTGCTATAAATGCATAAAAATCCGCAGTCTAATGATAATAATCTACGTGCGTAGAATGAGAAATGCAACGAAACTGATGGAAGGTTCTACCAATTTTTCACATGGTTTTCCAAACACATTCATCTGCTTCTTACTTGGGTGACTCACGAGAAGCGAAACTTGAACATCCCCTGTAGTCCGGAAAATATACAAAAGTGCACGAGACAGAAGCTATAATGGTACCGAACGGTAAAGAGATCGAGAAAGCGTAATTATACCGAGATTATACTGAACAATATTTAATATAGTGAAACATTCATTTACTTGGAACCTGCACAGTAATTGTAATAAGGATGGATACGATGCCTCAGTACTGGACAAATTGCAAATCTATGTTGCAATAGCTAGTTGTACACTAGCGTAGTTATAGAATAAACAAGACTTTCTTAGTTACAGGAAAAGATATTTTACGTATGTTTATGAAACATCATCAACACAGATTCGAAGGAGTAAAACAAAGAGAAATTAATTCGCTATAATTGCTAAAAAGAATTGTTTTATGGTACCAATCAAGGGCCTGTCTTTCCAATGCGAAACACTTAAAGTAACAGGAAGTTGTTGGGAGTAAAATGACAAAACAATTCGGAATGGCAAGTGTTAAAAATCAAATAGTTATAAATAATATCGTTTCGAGCACAGCTTGTAGTTTCGGGGCTGTCAGCTGTCCACCGGTTAGACACGGTTTACCGGCGAGCGTTTGCGTTCGAGGCGATTGGTCACCGGGTCCGGTCCAGCTGTGATATTTCGCGCACGATCGACTCGTGCCGGTGATTATTATTGTTTTCTCGTCGTTTCTTTTTTTGTTGGCCCCCTCGACTGAAAGTAGCCGCGCGTGTGCCCGTGACATGGCCATGTAAGGTCTAGGCGGGGGTGCTGCCGCCAGCGCCGCTAATTTTAGTACGTCTCCAGGGTTCCTGGAGTCGTCGGCGAATCGGCAGCTGGTGATTCAAGAACTAGCCTTGCACGTGGGTACGTGTCTCACCGTTCACGCGCGACGGACATCCCCCTTCTTGTTTCTCCTTCTCGAAGGAGGTCGACGTGTCCACTCCGGGCTCGGTCCAGATGTGCATGGCATCTGATGTCACCCGATATTTAGTACCATTGCTGGAAGAACACCGCTCCGGATCATCGGCTGAATCATCCTAGGACTCGGATTTACCCGACTCGTAAAATCGACCACTTCAAGCCGTGCCGGTGGCTGCTAGTTTAAATTAAAATAACTCCTAAACTAATCATTTTTGTTTTTTTCCTTAGACCATCGCGAGACAACCCTCACCTTCCTACCTGAACGGGGAGGTTCGATGAATTGAAATGAAAAGCTCCGGCGATGCAAGTTTGTTGATTTCTACTTTGAGTGATGTGACTTGTTGCCGGAGTACCGAGCTCGACGACTCCCACAAGACCGGAAGGAATTACGACGATTCCTACTTATGAGGCTACCTAGCCCCAACATACATCGTTTTAAGGTAAAACGCTGATCTTTAAGATTGTATCTCTAGTCTCTATTAACCCCTTGCCGTACCATTTTCTTTGCAGTTGCAGTGATTAAAACGTCTTTATCCCCAAAAATGTCGTAGAAGGGAAAAGAAAGTTTACATTTTTTGTATGGCTACATATATTCCAATGCTTTAATATTAATCACGAACGAATCAAATTCTATTTCATCTAAACAGAAACGCGTAACATTCATTTTTGCTAGACTTTGTTAGAATCTTCATGACGAGTCTGACTCGTTAAAATACGGCAAGGGGTGAAGATATTCAATTTCATTTTTAAATCAATTTTATTTCAACGTCAATCAACGCATTTCTGATAACCTGATGAAAAAATTTTTCAAGCAAAAGTTGGTCAGCAATGATACAATAATAAATTGCACTTCAATTTTTCTAGGAACATTGCGTTTCTTCCAACTAGTCGTTTCGTGTCCTTCGTAAAAAAGCTTCGTGTCCTTCGTTTCTTGGGTCGAAAACGGATTAGTTTAGGAGTTATTAATTTTCTGCCGACTCCCATAAGCGTTCGACCACTGTGTCGGTGAAATTGGCCAATGGGGCGGCAAGTCAAAGGAAGGAAGAGGAAGGAACGACGCAGCGCGTCTCCTCGCGACGGAGCCAAAGGGTAAAAGAAGAAGAGAAAGAGATCTGGCGGCGGCTGGTGCAGCGGATGTTTGAAGCTGCTGAAAGTGAAGCGGTGGTTCCTTTCGCGTTCTTTCTCCGTCTTTCCTGTTGCGTTTCCTTCACCAGCTAACCACGATCGCGAGTAAAACATGACACGGTCCGCGGAGGAAGCACCTCGGCGGATGTGATGTTTAGGACACGGTCCCGGACAAAAAATCCTCACCGTATAAATAGGCTACGGTGGTTGGTACCGCTATTGCCGGTTAACTTTTGACCCACATATTTCCACCGGTTGTTTGTGGACGTACCACCTACTTTTTCTCCTCTTTCCATTTCCTCCGGGCTTTCCCCTTTTTCGCCCCCATATCTGCTGGCACACGATCAAAATCATTCTCAATATTGATATCGACCACTGGGTATCGTGAGTGATATCAAATATGGGAACCACTTGCGTAAGTTGGTGATTTGACATTGACGATGCGTGTTGCTTTGACAAGACCGCACCTATTCAGACTTCATGCAATTTTGATTGTTCCGAGTGCTTGAACGAAGAAATTAATTTTTTTAAAAACAGTTTTATAATTTCGGGAATCGTGGAAGAAACAATTAGGAATTTATTATTTCGACTGGTTCGATAGTTCTAGTGTTAAAACAATTATGTAAAAGTAAAAGTGGAGCTTGTTATGTCCCGAGATGGACGTTTTAAAGAGTGTCACGTCCGGTAGTTTAGCCATTAATAATAATTAATAAATCAATCATCTATGACATATATATTTTCCGAATTTCTTTTAATACTTGCTCTACTGATGTTGCACGGGAAATACAATATCAAATAATATAATCGTTAATTAATATTGAATTACAATATATTATATTATATTGCGAGCGACAGAACCGATAGAAAAGAAAGAAAACCAAAGAAAATCTATAGGATATATTTCGCAGTTGTCCACATGGGATTGCTAACCCATGAGATTTATTTTAAACTTGAACTCATTATGTATTCAAAACTTTATTGGACAAATTAAGAACACAGCGGAATGTATTTTATTAAACAAAAGAGATGATTCAAAATATAAAATTACGAGCGAATATCCGTTGAGGGCTGTTCATCGCTGAAGAATGTGAAGATAGTCCAGAGGAGACTAAGATAGGTACTGCGCAATAGAAATGAACAAAAGATCTGACGAATAATAAACTGATGTGCAAAGCAGTACGATCTAGCCAGGAGAGCGATCCGGTCAAAATGCAGACCACAAATCAAGAAGGAAAGCGATCATAAAGAATTGATGAGGATGCACCCACCCTATGAAGATCAGGTCAGAACAATGGATTGATCGATTTATAAAAGAGATGACTCCTCATCAGGACGAGTTCAGTCCTGATTCGCTGATTGTCATCCCGTTCTGAGCTATGTTTAAAATTTCAAATCTCTAGCTCATCGGGAAGTTAGTTTAAAATCAATTGCAAAATTTGTGCCGAACAGACAGACAGGCAAGAAAGCGAGTCGATAAAAACGTGGTAAAATTAGATAAATTAGAGAATTGGAAAATACCATTCTATCCTATTCAATTTCCTAAAATTATTAAAAAAAGAAATAAATGTCTAGCTTCTGTATCTCGTCAATTAGAGACAATTTTTATTTTACATGAAAATCTGTGATCTACTTACATATATAAGTAAAAAAATCGCAGAAACAATAAATGAAATTCGCCTGAAAAATACCCGAGAACAAACAAATCGGTAGAGACACACCCTTGTCCTTGCATAAATGAATTTTGTAAAAATAAAATTACAATTACAAAGTTATATTCACGGACGATTGAAAAATGGTAGATCACGGCATTTGCTAATTTTACGTGAAACTCATTTCTCAAGATATTGGGCAGAAGCCAATTGTCAATTAAGAGACTCGAATGTTTCGTTGACTTACAGCGTGCTTCTCGCAAAAGCTGAGGCTACCGCAATGACTCTAATAGATCTTTAACCTTTTCTCTTCTAACGTCGGTTATAACTGGCGTCTGAAAAATAAGTTGTCGGTACCGGCGCTGACTATTACCAGCATCTTGGAAATACGAAGACGGTGAAGTTGAAATACACGCGTTCTCCAGTTTCAAAATAGATGAAAGCTAATTAGATTGTTAATTCTAAGCAAACGTGTTAATTACCGTGGTTTTAGGGTCAATTCGACCGTGGCGAAAGGATGGAACGGTTTCGTAACACGATCGTCGTAAAGAAACGCACTTGTTGGTCTGTTTCTGCTCAGGTTTCGGAAGTCAAATCGTTTGTGACCCACAACCTGCTGCGTGAAAACCGACCGCCGAGCAATCACTTGTTGAAATTCAAAAATGATTTAGTCGTCTCTTTAGCGTTGTAATATAAGATCATTTCTGTCTAATCTTCTCTTTTATTTTGATTCTTCCTGTTTTTAAGATTTGATTGTTGTTCATTCTTGTTTTAAGTAAAAACTTTTAATTAGTCTAATAAGGTGTTTGGATTATATGTTTATTATAGGATTATAGGTCTGGATTCAAACAGTTACTTCTCGATGTTTTTTTTCATTCAAATTGATGAGTTAACATTTACATCTTAGGTTTTTCGGACTTTACCTGGAAATAACAGAACAGTATAACTTATTTCGGGAAAACTGTGTCAAATTGACACGAGGGACGGATGAGGGTTAAAATCATGAAGGGAAGAAATAACATTCAATTCGGTTTCTATCTCTTGCAATCGATGCAACCAATTTTTATTTTGCATAAAGATCGGCAGTCTAATAATAAATATAAATACTAGCGATCTAATCACGGGTAACAAACACACTAAGTAGTCTCAACGATATAAAAAGCGATGAAAAAAAAGCAGAAAATAATAGAAACGATTTAAGTGTATCTCGTGGCAGTCAATTAGCATGTCGTTAGAGCATACGGCCCGACGAAGTTTATTATCCAATTTGGCGAGGCCGAAGGAATATGCGTCGCGTGGATGCAGTTGGACGTGCTCGACACGTGGTTGTCGATATTCGAGGCTCCTGCCGAGAAAACACAGACCTCCCAGTGTCATCTGACCACCATGTGCACGAAACCTCGGTGAAGTCCCTCTCAGGTTTTCGAATCATCTTGTATTTGTCTTCGGTACCACCGAAACCGAATGATGTGTTAAAAAAAAAATACAAAAAGGAGACGAGAAACCGTCCGAAAGACCAACGCACGGTTTACACCTCCTCGTTGTGCCCGGTGGACATTTAAATAGATTCTTCCCGAACAAGTGCATGCGGTGCACTCCGCGGGAGAGAATTCGAATAATCTTTTTTCCGACATATGATGCGAAAACGAAACGTGATGAATGGGACAACTGACCCTGTCGCTCCACGTGCGAGAAGTGAAAAAACATGGTACTCTTTTTTTTAATAATAGTGTCCTTATATCGATCGTAGTTGTTGTTAATACAGAAATATTAATGCTTTCAGCGCA
>CM052252.1:2683632-2760231 GCA_028455795.1 Lasioglossum marginatum
GTTGTTGGCAACAAAATCGAAAAATAATTCGAAGTGCAAAGGGTTAAACAAGGGACAAAATGGTACCTAACTAAAATCAAATAAAAGGCAAAATGGTACCCGGTTAAGATCAAATGAGGGACAAGAGGATTCGGAAGAATAAGTAAAATCAAAATTGGATATCACGACCTAACATCTCGACCCATTTACCAAAAGTGGGACACAAGGACAGCAGAAAATGGCATTTAAAGGATAATAAACCACAGGGGGCGTAGCTCAGATGGTAGAGCGCTCGCTTAGCATGCGAGAGGTACCGGGATCGATGCCCGGCGCCTCCAAAAATCTTTTTTGATCCTTTCGCCAAATGTGGATCATACCAAGCAACAATAATGGCACCTGCATTGAACCAGATCGAGAAGGACGTAGTTCAGACGGTAGAACACTCGCTTAGCATATTAGGCACCGAGATCGACGCCAGGTGCCTCAAAATATTTTTGTTTTTAACAATGTATCAACACTTAAGAGTTTTTGTTTTATTCGACACACATCACTAGACTGCGGATCTTTATGCAAAATAGAAACTTTCCTCATAGATTGTAAGGAACAGGAGCCAAATGGAAATATTTTTAAATTTAAAAATTGTATAGAGTTGAAAATAATGTATCGACATCCTTAAATTTTTGTAATCTCTTCACTATTTTAAATTTTACCCACTCATGTTTCCCATAAATGCATAAAATCCGCAGGCTACACATCACACATAGATAAACCTACAACGCCCTTTGGAAAATCGTTTTAATTATGCCGTAGAGTGTCAATGAATGATCGTTCGTGGAGCTTATACCAGGAGTCAATTTGTTAATTGGTTCGCGTTTGAAATTTATTGTAGCTTGTTGAATGCATTACCTGATAATAACTCAATGGATTAGATGGCGGCGGTACATTAGGGTCGACCAGTTCCATATTGTGCAGCCAGGGTAACAAATATTGGAGTAACAGCTGTCGTACTTCTCTTCTAGCTGTTTGAAACCTGTGCGTAATTTCTGAAAGCGATGCATAACCGATGTAGGTATTATAGTGCACGAGGGATACGCACATTTGTTGGCGGTTTTCTTAGTGAATTATTAGTTGTATTTCCATGCGGCTGCAGCATGGTATTTAGGTCAGTCTGCCTTTCAACTCATTTCCGCGTGCACGCGCATAGTTTCGAACCTTTTGTTACTTAACACCAGATTTACGCCAGAATGGCGGATCCTAAATTCTTTAACACCTTGCCCTACGATTTATTTTACGGTTTCAGTGATTAGAACTTTTTTTGTAGATCGTGATTTCCTAAAAAAGGGGAATATTGATATAAATTGTATTTCTATATGTTCTCCAATAGCTTTATATTAATAAAACCGAAATAGAATTTTATTTTGATTTAAAGAGAATTATTAACATACATTTTTATCAGAATCTTTTCAAAATCTTCATCACGAGTCAGACACGATATTGTAAGGCAAGGGGTTAATTTACTAATTATGCAAGGATGCATTCGTGAAGAATTCAATAGATTTATTTCTGTGAACACACATTAAGATAAAAATGGCTGTAAAATCTAAATAAATACATTTTTCTTATTTTTATGAAGCAATGTAGAATAGACACTTCTGGTGCTCCGCAAACCTAGTGTTAAACATATATTATTTTTATCGAGCACGTGTTCTTTGTTATTATCAACATTTGTCTTTTAACACTAAGCCTACCGACCATCAAAAGTGATGTTTATAGTATTATAAAAATAACGAGATTAAATTTATTTATATTTTGTGCGAGTTTTACTAATAATATAAACTGGAGTCAGAAAATATATTCAATAAATTCCAATGAGAACACCTTTACAATCTCAATAATTGTCAAATAAAAAATCTAAAATAGGTCATTTGACTCCTCGTGGTAGGTTTAGTGGAAAATATGAATATATGATAATTAGACTGCGGATTTTATGCATTTATGGGAAAAATGAGTAGATAAAGTAAAATAATAACAATTGTTTAAATATGTGAAAATATTTAAAATTCTAAATAATATCCCTCTTTTTCTCGCAAATGATACATAAACATTTTATTTTGCATAGAGATCCGCAGTCTAATAATAATGTCTGAGCGAAATTTCAAATGTCTTCTCCGTGAAGTTTAAATATTACCAATCGATGGCAGTGAACATGTCAGCTTCTGCAAGTATGTACATTGCTGGTTCAACAGTGTTGGACAACACCATTTACAATCATTTATCGGGACAACTGTTTGAGTTCCGTATGACAAATCATATTTACTATGCAAACACACAAAGTGAACCAGAGTAACTGGTATTAGGTTCAGTTATAAATGGATGAATTATTTCTAGCTGGCTGCTAGCAAAAGGTTCGAACTGTCCAATGGCGCTTGTAAGTGCAAAACTTAAAGATCGTCCGAAAATAATTATGGATTTACAACCATACAGTAGTAAATCACTATGCAATAATCTCCGGTCGGTAATGTGTTAAGAAAGAAAATGAACTCCTGTGTCACAGTTTGTTGCAATTCAAGTACAAAATTTTTATTTTGCACAAAGATCCGCTGTCTACTCATCACAGAGGGATAACGAATGACCAAAACTCAATTTGGTTTGATGGCACTTTCAATTATTCCATCCGGCTATACCCTTTTAGTGCGGATTTTTACGACTCCAGCCCATCGCACAGTGATCCGAGAACGCGATTTTGCTGGCCAAAAGTCAATTTTCGAAGTTCAACATTTCTAGCTATAAAATAACAATACTTCAAACCTTCAAAATATTATCCATTTCAAATGATTGTGTAACCGGGGATAACGTTCTAAAGACAAAATTCTAAAATTCAAAGTGAAACTAATCATTCTAAGAACTCATTATAGAGCATTATATAATAGGTTTGGATAAATGTTTTATGTATATTAATAGGTGTTTCCATTGTTTAATTAGTTTCTAAGCATTATTTAATCCATGTACAAATGCTGCAATATTATTAACAATTTAAACTTCGAGAAGGCTTTTAAAAAAACGGTTAACGGTGGTCAGCATCAGACTTGTTTTATACGAAAGTTTAAACAATTTCGGATAAGAGCATATAAATTTTAGATGCCGACTGCTGCCGGCTTGTAGTTTATACGATAATTAAGAAATAAAAGCTCGCGGTATTTTGGCTTGATACGGAATCAATTGATAATGAAGAGGAATTCGAATGACCGATGTTGAAGTATTAATGTCGGAAATATAATTATATACAAATTGATTATGTTGAAAAATATCGATATGTGTGTCTCTTTAATTTTGACCACGAAAAACGAGTCTCCAGACCATACGTGCATGGTATTAAATCCAGCATTTTCAATTTTTAATTTTTGATGTCAGATTCGTTATCAGTGACCTCAAAAACATCTGATTACAACTGATCTAACAACTGTTAGAAAGTTTTAATGACATTTTGACTTTTGGCCAGTAAAATCGCGTTCTCGGACCACTGTGCGTCGTCGAGTTAGCAAACGAGAGGACGTGTGTTAGTAGACGAGGCAAAGAACTCACCGCTGAACATGGGCATCGTGAGTTCCGGGTGTAATTGGGCGAGCTGGCGCGAGAGATACATCTGATTGCGACAATAAGTGGTGGACAGGAGCACGTCCAGGGTGCCGCCCCTAATTGTGCCATTCGATGATAACCCGCCGATGGGATTACTCTGTTGTCCTGGCGCGGAAGTGGCCGTCGTTGATGAGCCGGCAACGAGATCGTCCTGGCCTGGAACAAGGACAGCAGCAAATTGTATTAGACCGACGATATCACTCGGGAACCGATAAACGCTGCGAGTGTCGTTAAAACTTGCGAAAAGATATGAGCAGCCACCTAGATAAAAAGAAGTGAAACTAATCCTCCAGTACACGGATCAGAGGTATTCAATTTTTCGAGGGATTTTCTACGTGATTAGACCGCGGATTTTCATGCAAAATGAAATGTGGCCAAGTCGATTATACGGAACAGAAGGTAAATTAAAATGTACTCCGTCTTTGGATCACTTCAACCCTTCGCACTCGGAGCTGTTTTCACTCGAAAATTGAACATTTCTTCCGACCCAGAATAATTTCATTCTATATGATTTTTTTTCATTTTACGGATATGAAATTGATATAATACCACATGCAATACTTAAATGTTTAGTAATTGATTAGATGCCAACATATTTAACCCTTAATTGGGCTTTTAATTTAAATTTTGACAAAATTTCTGTACATTAATTTGACTTCGTTAGAACATTTAGATTATTAAAAGTATCTGCAAAAATTGTAGAGAATTTTAGAAAGGTCCTAGTATGATAATTCATAATCTGAGCGAACTTATGTAAATAATGTACAGCAATTTTTAGGAGCGACTCCGAGCCACCACTAGAGTACTAAGAGCTAATAAATCGAAAATGAAGAAAATTTTAACTATTTCATTCATGGGAACGATCAGTGTTATTCAGAATAATTGATTGATTAATAATTAAAAAACAGACTCGTATTTATTGTCTATCTATATTATTTACGTTGAAGCTTAAATATTCTCAAATTTTGACCTCAAGGAAAGAAATAATGTTCATAGTATATTCTGTTTGAGATCCTCATTACGAGCCTGAGTTACGATTTTCTGGGAAGTAGTGTTTTTGTTTGCAGTAATTAATCCTTCGTGCTCGAACCTATTATAACTTCAGGAATTTCATTATACCCCTGAACTTTTCATGAACAAAACTTTAATTGATAAACACTTCAAGTTTTCAATATACAATTTATTCGATATAAACAGATCTAGGTTGAAACAAAAGTTTGTAGCGCTTCAAAATGAAAATTCGAAGCTGAAATTAAAATATTTGTTCCTAGGTTTATTCACTAACAAGTCACCTATAAAAAGAGTAATGGAAAACAATGGAAAATATATTATTACATAAATATTTTAATTTAAAAACGCTACGAACTTCGTTCTAACCCAAAACTAACTGAGGATTGACTAACATGACAAGAAACTAACATGAAAATTGTTTCAAATTATGATAAAAGAAGTCACCACTTGAGTGCGACACTTTTGTACTAGTAAAAGACCATCATTGTTTTTCGTCGCTTCACGTTTAAAGGCATTCTTTCGATTGATTTTACAGTTTTACAAAAATTTATGTTTTTATCAATTCGGAAAGTTCGGATAATCGAGCTTCGGATATTGACGCTATTTTCTTTTTTACATGCTCCTAAACAGACTTCTGTTACAGGACGATACATATTAGCAATTAACAGGAAGCAGATAATAGCATTACTCATGTTTGTAATTACAAACTCACGGTTAGCACAAGTATTTTTCTTGAAAAGAAAAGTTCGTACGCTAAAACTTTACTCCATATATTCGACTTATTTTTTTCACGAGGAACCACCCCTGCCCATTGTTACCGGAACACCCTGTATAGCGACTGTGAAGACCAATTTAATGTCCTTTCCGATGCTGCAGAAAAACACGGCTTTAAATCTCGTAGCGTACGAGGAACTCATTCTGATAAACGTCAGTTTGCTGAGAAAGTCAAGGGATAACTTTATACAGCATTCTCCTTGAAGCGTCGCGACGCGTTCCTCGTAGAGGAAAGATCTTAGCATATAGGTTCATGTATGTATAGAAGTTCGTAATGTAACAGTGGAATAACTTTCCCGGTTGCGCTTCCACCAGCTTCATTTCATTCGCAGCAAATATTGTTCAGATGCCGCAGTTTAGTATGTAGTTAATGGAATTAGTGAAAGTTTGTTTTCTAATAAAAGTTAGCGAAGATTTCGTAATTTGTTTCGCCCAAATATTCTCCCGTGGCTTCCATTTTCGTTTTCTATTTCAATCCGTGATCTCAACATTGGGACAATCATTGGAACAAATTTTACAAATTCTGTGTAGCAGAAAATGGTTCAGAGTCACCACTAAAAATTGCTATACACTTGTAGATTATAAAATATGTTGGTATCTAATGAATTACTGTACATTTAAGTATCCACAAAATGAAAGAAATCAATGAAGAAACGTTTAATTTTCAAGTTCAAGTAGCTCCGACTGTAAAGGATTAATAGTAAAAATAGTTCTCGTTTAAATTATTCGACGTGCGCATCTACGGGACAGTTCACTGTCGATAGCAGAAAGTATCTGCACATGGCAGTGGTGATTGACGAAAAGAGAGATAAAATATAATTCCAGGAAATAGTTCGGAGATATTCTAATCGAATAAAAAATTGTGTAGTTTGATTTCATTAAAAAATGTACACTTATGTCGAGAACGAGTGTTGTGCGAAAACGAATTTCTTTTTCCGAAGCTAGACGCGAACAGCGGGAATTCGTATATTGCCTCGATGCGCAGAAGCTCGTTGCATCGTACTTTATCAAGAGCGGTTCCCGATGCACCATGCAGAAATAGTCGAGGCGGCATCCTGGTATACGCTAGTCAACTTCCTCGTCGTTATCGGGACCTGTTCTTTTTTAATAAGCAACTCCTACAATTAAATAACTCAATAAATAACGAGAAAGGCCGCAAACATAAAGTTCATATAAATTCGAACGACCGATAAAATATATTTACCCAACTTAATATGAAGAGAAGTTAACTCGAAGAAACATTGAAATTTCGTGTTGTTTGTCTAGCATTGATTTTCGAATTATAAGTGATCAATCTTGTTACCGCGTATCAACCAGTGTGAAAGTGTGTCGTTCGAAAGCACAGTTAAATATTACACCGAATTTTAAGTTGCAAAGTGCGCAGAGAAGAAAATAGTGCAGGAAGTTTGATTGACCTCCGAAGAAGAATCTTCTAACGAGGAGCTAGAATTTTCCGTGGACCAAAACGGACCTCGAGGATTACTAGGACACAGACCTCGCCGATTCTTGAAGACGTCAATCGAATTTGGCAACAGTTCAAAATGATTTTTCGTCAAACTAATCAAATCCTATGAGTCCTGCTACTACATTCTGAAAGTAGCATGCCAAACACAATAAACAAATCCGACAGTTCCAAAATTAAATAGTCAAACAATCCCTAAAAACACGCTTGAGAAACCAGCGGAAGATAAACTGAAAATGACAATCGAGCAACAAACATTAAACATCCAGTTGATCATCTTGACCAGTCCGGATCATGTTAAATTGAGAGTATAGACATTTTAATTCTTTCTTCGATAAATGCATCTAAGCAAATCTAAATTTACAAAAGCATTGTAGGCGAGACAACTTGACCGAAAAAGGCGAGTCGGATGCTGTGGTAACATTCCGGTTGCCATTTTGTCGTGGAGGTAACGCCACGGGGTTCGTTGTTGTTGCCGGCTGTGGTAATCTGTTCCTGGGATAGAGAGGTACCGCATGAGGAACTATGTTTCGCGTGGAGGATACAAAGCCCCCTGAGATGTGTTTCTATTTGCGGGATGTCAGTTGATGAACGAAAACACCAAACATTTTCGAACGGCGCGCGTCATCGGAAAACACTCGGCCGGCCGATCGCGGGATCTTGTTCGCGTGGCCATCGAACGAAAATGGTCCACGGGCAAAGGGACGAGTCGGACTTCGAGCTGATCGAGAACATATCCAGCGTTGTGCAGTTGTATTACACGCCGATCCTGGTTTACTTCGGCTCCTTGGGGAACTGTTTGTCGGTGATCGTGTTTTTCGGGACGAAATTGTGTCAGTACTCGTCCAGCGTTTACCTGGGCGCGTTGGCCATTAGCGATACCGGTTTTCTCGTATCAGTGTTCGTAGTTTGGCTGAATTTGCTCGAGGTGGGCCTGTTCAATCGGCCGGGGTTCTGTCAATTTTTCATCTATCTGACCACGCTCTGCAGTTTCATGAGCGTATGGCTGGTTGTGGTATTCACCATCGAGCGGTTCATCGCTGTGCAATACCCGATGTACCGGCAATCGATGTGCACCGTGGCCAGGGCCAAGGTGACCGTCGCTATTCTAACAGGACTGGCGATGGTCCTATGCTGCCCGGTGTTGTGGTTCTCCGCGACCAGTGTACAGTACAATGAAACGGGCAACGAGACCGAGTGCGGTCACCTAGCCAAAGGACTGGAGTCCTGGGCAACCGTGTACAATACCATCGACACCATACTGACGTTCGCGATACCGTTCACCGTGATCATCATCCTGAACGTGCTGATCGCCCGAGCTATCTATAGGCATATTAAAATTAGAAAATCGCTGACCAACGAACAGCGTATAGGGGTAGGGAGGCAACCACCCTATTCAGGTCTACGGGGCAATCTGGCACAAACCAAGATCACCAAAATGCTACTGGTCGTCTCTACCGTATTCCTCTGCTTCAACCTGCCCGCGTACGTCTTCAGGATTCATGCGTTTCTATATGTACGTGTCTCTGTTCTATACTATGTTCTACGCGAGATAGAGATAGTAATCGTTTAACGCTCCGATTGATTTATGCGGGATGATAGCACTACGTAAGAGTTATTAGAACGTTGTTCTAGATCGTTCTAGTTGTTAGAACGTAAACAGTATTGTACAATGGTTTTCAAACGTGTTTGCACTTTCCACACACAGGTGAGATTAATCGAATTGCATTGATTTAATCTTTTTATGCAGCTACATCTAGTCAAAGTCTGTTTTTCTAACATCATTCGCTAATTTTACTGTAATTGCTCAAAGCTATTTTCAATTCAGAAGTGATTTCTTAGGATTTGTAGCAATTCGTTACATACAAATTAGTAATGTAAAAGTTGTTTCTATTATGCTATGCTAATTTTTAGTAGCGCCTCGGAGTCGCCACTATGCGAAAGGTTAAGAAGCAAGAAAAATTGTTTGTATTATGCTATTGTAATTTTGAGTAGCGCCTCAGAGTCGCCATTATGCAAAAGGTTAAGGAGCAAGTAAAATTGAATAAACCTCATTCTTGAGTACAAACGTATTTGTGGGTCACTGTACATTCGACAAAATTGTTAACGGCATTTTAAAAAATATTAAGGGAACGGTACATGCTCTTGTCTTTTTACGAAGATTACAAAAATATTTGTTAGATAACACGATAAAGTATTACAACACTTTCTAGTACTTTGAACAATAAAGTTGATAATTGTCTTATTCTAAGCCGTTTAAAAAAAAGAAACATACTCATTTTCATATTAATATTTTCTTTAACATGACGAGTTTTGCCTATTGCCTATGTTTTGTATATTTATCTTGATCATTGATAGAAATATGTTCCATGTCAAACATAAGAATAATTACAATAGATTTATACGCTAAGTATTTTCTGCCAGGGATAGTACTAAATTTGCGTTTTAAATAAAGCTTGTAGATACTCCAGAACGTTATACATTCAAAACAAAAGTTAGTATCTAAAAGTCACTATAAACTCCTGAAGAAAATTCAACGATATTTTTATCTCACTTGGGACCTGGTTGAACCTTTAATAGAGTAAGCACGTGTCTAGTTCATTGCAGTTCCTATTTTCTAAAACACTTGAAACGCACAATCTGATAAGCTCAACTGGTGTTAGTGATGGGGAAACGAGAGATCACATGTGTTTTCAATGTCAAGATCGTGATCAAGTGGCAGTGGCTCTTTTGTAAGTAGTAATGAAGAAGAAATGTGAAGATCAACTTCGTTTCCTAAATGGATCAATGTGCTTTTTATTTACCTTTTAATAGAACAATGACTTAGGTGTAAGGGTCACTCGATTATGATAGAAAATAATTTACTTCAAGAAACTGACAGAACACTTTGAGCATCCACTTATACAATACACGCGTACTGTTAATGCAAGCATTCAAGACGATAACCTTGAGCACCGACGAATCCTCTCAAGCACCATTATTAATTGCTTTCTTGAATCGTGGGTACATATTTTAAAACTATGCTTCCCTTAAAAATTATTATTACGTATGGAGAACAGATGACGAGTATCAGACACAATCAGGAAATCGGATAGTGTATTTCCATCATTTCGAAAAATATGTTTGTGGTAAATGAAAACCAATTAACTCTCTCTCTGCTTTTGTGTAACGTATTTTGAAAGTTCGTGACGCATTCAGATCGGTAGCATACCGCAAACTAATAATAGTACACGTAGGTACAGTAAATAGGAAGCATACAACGCGGTTGAGCGTTTGTTTACATTCTACCATCGGTATAAGCGATTACAAGAGCCACATAGTAACCAGAGACAGCAGAAGTGTTCGATTGGTTTCTTAAAGCGAATTATTTTCCATCGTGGATGACCTTCGACCTTGAATGATTTTTGAAGATTTGTACGTTCTATTAAAATGTGAGCAGAAAATAATGTGCCACTCCATTCGAAGGAAACGAAACTGACCTTCGCATCTCCTCTACACCTCCACCTCCAAAGGAACTATTGCCATCATATTATGTGTCTCTCGACACCAAGCAAGTCCGATGAATTTACTTCTATTGTCAACTGCAGCCGAGTTATTCAGGTGGCCTGTTTAACGTGTCTCAATCTGTATAAATTAGCATATAAAAAGTTATATTTCTGTACGGATGTTTCTGTACAAACACGCGTTGCTTACTGGTTCAATTATCATAGTACTTTTTTGAATCTACTGTCAGAATAGTCTGCTTAATTACTTTGTTGCTTTGATTTCATTTATGAGGATTGATAACGATATATAAAACTAACATTAGCACATATTTTCTATCGCCAGTGCGCGATTGCGACGTCACAGGTTTATCAATGTTTACACAAGATTTTACAAACGATGGATACCGATATTGGCACTTACAGAGGAAGAATCCGAGGTGATCATCTTCGATTTTAATGTATTTTTATACGGTAGTATACACGTTTCTAATGATATATGTAAAATTTTAGATACTTGAAAACATTAAAGATATAAACAGATAAAAATTACGAACTTTCATGCAGTACAAGTACGAAATGGCAAAGTTCTGTTTGCAAGGTAGTATTGGCGAAGTTAGTTGGTAGCAAGAGTAGTAAGCTGGAGAGAGAATAATCGAAAACGACCACCTCGGGTTCTTCCCTTGTTAGTATCAATTTCATTTGAAAAACTTCCTAATACATCACGAAAAGAATGAGTGCAATATGAACAATCTCGACTTTGTCTACACTTTTGAATATAAAACTAGTTTCAGGAGGCGACGAGCGCGCCCCGTTCAGTGGAGCTGGCACAACAGATCAGCAATATACTGTTTAATACGAATTTCGGAATCAATTTTATTCTCTACTGTGCCACCGGCCAAAATTTTCGACGAGCTCTACGATGTATGATCCTGAAGAGATTTGGTAAAAGAAATGCGGCTATGACGCCGACGTTTAGCCATGGAACGCAAAGTACGTGAAACCGATGAGTTAATAACAAACGTTTCGTTTGCAGCCTATATTGCGCAATGTTTAAAAGATCATATTTGTCTTCAGCGTCGAAGACCGGGCGATCAAGCAGCGCATCGATACGTCGAGGTGCTACCGTAAATGCAGAACCATGGGAAGAGTTCCACGAATTGAATGTTATTTCGCAGTAAAGCGTGGCAGAAGTTTGTGCAAAATGAACGATTCATGCGAGGTGAATACTAGATCAGAGGTGATCTTTCTTCAGTGATCGATTCTACTTCGTAGTCTTACCGGTCTCCGATTCTGTAGTCGGAAGAGGACCCACGTTTCCGAAAAACCTCTGGTCCAATAACTGAAGAAGCTGAAGAGCCGCATCGTGGACAGGGGCACGAGGACAACCTGTACTCATCAGTGTCACGTTGATGATGCTTGTGTAATGATCGCAAGGATACTCTCTGCAATGCGAAACGATATATTAAAAATTGCTTGTATTATATTTATGTATGAAAGTGACAGTAAAATCTTTTGTATTCTCTTACAATTTTTGGAGATAAATTATTTAAAATTTGAGGGGACATTACCGTTTATAAAAATAAAAGGATCAATTCTAAGGTATTTAAATATTTTCCAAAGTAACGTAGAATATAATAATGAGAGGTGTGCAAGAATCCGAAAATGTCGCGTTGGGACGGGCCGAGAATTTGATTCGGAATCGGGACGGGTTTTCGACAATTTCGGGATTCTCGCACACCTGTGATAATAATATATTTATGACATCGCTAACCTTGCGCTAAAAATTGTTGCCAGAGCTAGGAAGCAGCCATCGGCTACTTGCGGTGCTCCAGTATAGCATCTATCGACGACCCAATCCAGAAGGGCTCCAATATCAGGATTACATTCTAACAGTAAGACCACTGTTTCTCGCGCGAGGGCATAAATCTAAAAAATATTATTACAGATATTGAATATTACGTTCCTTAAAATAACTTTGCATCAAATGTGTATTGTTATTACTTTTTCGTCCTTGCTAGCTAACAGTAAGTCCAACCACTGATACAATATTGCTCCCTCCTCTGAAAACAGTTGAGGGTTGAAACAAGGTCCGCAACATAATAATCCACTCATGGCCTGCAATGCTGAAAGCTGTAACTCCGTACAAGATTTCTCTTCCTCTTGTAACCAGAATGGACTGGTAATCGAGCGACCATAAGGGCCAGCCCAGCTAGCGAAAAGCGTGAACAAGTTCCGCCTCAAGTCTCTCTTCAGCAATGACTGACACGTTTCCACTAAAATAGAAGGAGTCGTGTGAAATGACACTATCCTTATGAAAACTCTTTACGAGTACACACTTACTTACATGTAAAACTCTTGATCATTTTTCTAATGAAGTTACAGAAGTGTAACTTGATGTCACGTACAGCAGGTGCCTCTTTGTCCGCCTCGTTTTCCAAATACAAACGTGCACCATCGATGTACTCGACGAATGTTGGATGAAGCGATTGTGTCTCGCGACCTAATACTGCTGGACTGAGGGAAGCATACGAAACGGATTACTTCCATGCTAAAACTGTAGGTTCAGGATCCCTAAGATAAGGACTAACCAGATACCAAAAGTTCCATACTCAGCGATCAGTTCTAGAACCCTCACCAACTGTAATCTTAACGCATCTCTTCGTCTACGACGTCTCATATTTTCTTGTTTCCGATCAACCGCCTCACGGATGTAAAGAACTAGCTCCTCCATTAAATCCCTGAAAAATCATAATGGTCATTGATAAAATGCCACGCCGAATATGTCTGCTGTTTACTTTAGACATTCCTATTTCACGTGTATTTAAATACACGTGTACACGTTAAAACTAGAGATCCCTATTTCACGTGTATATAAATACACGTGGTACGTAAACCATGTAGTAAGAACTTGAAGATCCGTATACACGGATCCTTAAATAATCCCGTACTACGCGATCTCTAGTTAAAACCATAATCTCTAATGTACTTACTTCAAAGCATCGGCGTTGACCTTGCCAATCGCTTGGACAGCAGCATCTCTGACATCGACCACTTCGGATCTCAAAAGAGGTACTGTTAGCTTGTAGAGGGCTGCGGGACTCGCGTTTGTACCCGGTGATTTGTTGTCGCCTCTCTCAGCGGAAAGGCTATCCGGCGAAGAGCTGCGAGGAAAGAGGAATGTCTTGTCAAATTATCAGGATCCAGTAACGAATGAACACATGGTTACAGAGACACAAATCGTGCGCGGGCGAGAAATTTAATTTCCGAATAAAGCAATCGGGAACGGTCGTAACGCTAGCCAAGGAGAGCAAATAAAAATACATGTACAGATCGTGGTTAGACTGGAGCTTAATCAGGGCTAAAGTATACAGAAATAAATGAAAATCTCGGTACGGAAAGTAGTGCAAATTACCAACGACCGTTTAAATCCCGGGTGACTTCGAAGCATGGTCGTTCGCAATGGTTAATTAGGCTCACCTGGTCCGCTTATGCCTGGTGTAGATGCCGGAAATGGACGGAACGGAGAACCGACCCGGCAGGGTCTGCGCCCCGCCGAGATTCTCCAGGCTCTGACTCAACTCCTTACTCATGCACAACACACCAAACTCCACCGTATGCTGACCACTAGAGTATGCAATACAGTGTACCACCAATGCTCCTTGTATCAGACATTATTTACTGCTCAGAAACTACTCTAAGTTCCGGATGTACGTGTGCGAGACAGTGACCAAGAAGCATGCGGAGAAGAATGTTACAGAAAATGAAGCGAAATATGTGCATTGAAGAAAGTGTGCGACAATTCCGACTCCCGCTCCCGATAGTGCAAAGCGCGACTTGGTACGAATTGGTGCTCCCCATCTTGCCATACGACACCTTGTATCGCGATTACAACAACAGAATTTCCCAGACACCATGTGCAAAACAAACGAGAGAGAGCAAGAGAGAGAGAGAGAGTATTATATGAGATTACACATTCTTATATCGGACATTAGAGATACAAATGCGGAACGTGCGTGTCACAGCAGGAAATGCATGTCATGAGAACGTTTCACAAAATGAAACATATTTCATTTTCCACAGATCGCTATATCGACATTTTTCATTGAGACTATTCAAGGTAAACGAACATTGGAACCGATATTTCCGTAGTACCATGGACATAAGCAGACACGGACCTCACACCAATTAATACCAAATGATAGTAATTCCACCTGTTAATCCATTTCTTATGAGTACATGTAAAGCTCTAATGATAAAACTGTAAACTTCATAATTAAAGATTTAAGACTATCCTTAATGTGTGCAAGTAGAATTATTTTAATCTTAGAGCTACAGACTAATACACCACTGAACAGTATACTTATCCCTTACGTTCTGATTAAATGATTTCAATATCTTCGGAAAGAATAAATAATAATGAAATGACCTGGTGCTAAGTGTTCCTGCAACAGTGTCCGAGTGTCAACCTACCTGAGGCTCAGATCTGGACTAGCGCACCGTACAACTGGACTTGGAACTGGTGGCACAACCCTGTATCCGAAGGTCAAATAATTTTTCCAAACGTGCATGTACATGTCCCTCTCATTGATTGGCTTTCGAACTGCCGTTGAACTTCGCAATAGAGATGCTCTATTGTCATTCACAGGTCTAAAAAGAATAAAAATCATTTTAGTTCCTCTGACGAATTCAATGTACTTTTATCTTCGTTAAATTCTATTTTGATCTTACGTAGGATCAATTACTGAGAAAAGGGAGTTTATTCGGGTAAACACAATAGGCCATGAGTGCGCGACGGCAGAAGGACACAATGTGAGTACTCTATCCTTCTCTAAGAATGCGAATAAACAACTTCCCCACGGATCTGCTCCGTTCAGATTCAAAGAGGAAGAACTCTTCGTACTAGTGTCATCATGCAGTCCTAAGGAATTTTCTCTATTAGTAAGCTTTACGCACTTTTGAAATGTGTGAGAAATAGAAGTATGCGAGAACCCGAAAATATCGGATCGAAACAGGTCACAATGCGTTGACAATGGACAAAAATAAAAAAAATCAACTTTCATGCTGGTATTTAAAATTTTCATAAAAAATTCTCGGAAATCCCAATATAGCAGACCATCGGATACCGGACATTTTTGGGTTCCTGCACACCTCTAACGAGAATATATACGAATTACCGGCTGTCCACACACAACTGCTTCTTTCAGCTATCCATTGAAGATCCACATTAGACGTGGAAGCAGCTGCTGCCTTTTCTGCAGGCGGTAACATATGATAACATTTCTCCAAAACCACTGGACAACAAGCGTCTACTACATCAATTACAGCTTGATCATCTTCCAAACCTCCTACAACACACATAATTTATTCGATATTAGGACATAAGGAATAATACTCAATTGACTGCGGATTTTATGCAATTATGATAAGAATCAGACGATCAAATGCAAAATAGAGGAAACATTTAAAGGATTTAAAAATGCTGCTGTATCATTTTCATCTTATTACAACTATTCAGTGTACTACTCTGATACAGACAATTTTTATTTTGCATAAAAATGCGCAGCCTAATAATCAATTTGACATAGCATGACCGTTTGCAGAACTAAACCCACCTAAAGTGTTTAACAAGTACTTGACCTCGCGCAATATATGAACCGCGATTCTGCGGGGATAGAGTCGACAATTACACAGCATAACTAATGCAAAACCTTCCACTAAGTGAAACACGCTCGAAACAGGTTCTATCTTTTGTCCGGATTCGCTCTTTTTAATGCTACCATCCGTACGTGCGATTGTTCTCGTACTTTCAGCCGCCTGCTCCTTAGATCTTATGCTTGGACTGGTCAATGCGTTCTTCCAACTTGTAAGAAGTTGCAGAAGCATTCTCAAACCGTTATCAACGAGTTGTGGGAAGGTGTCTTGAACATCTCTCGCGAGAAACTGAGTGAATCCAAGAACAACATCCTGTCTCCAGTCAGGGAAATCTAGGACCAACGTTTGTAAACTTTGATATGCGAGCCCACGAAGCTCTTCGTCCATGTGAACTGTTAGCCGAGATAATAAGTCGACTAATTCAGCGCCAGTCATTCCATCGGGTATCAAACGTGGAACTGCTGCGACACATGTTCGGAAAAGATCTATCCTAGGCTTTCGTTCTCCGGTGATCATTTCGTCTGGCTCCTTGTTCATGTTTTGAGTACTTGTCATCATAAGAGGTCTGCCATAATGAACATCTAGAGCACGTAATATATCAACAAATACTCGTCGAACATGTGGAAAGTACGAAGACATTCCTATACTTCTCGCAGTATCCTCTGTCAACATCTATTGTTCATAAAATTACATTTTAGATTAAAATTAATTTTATCCTGATAATGTATCTATCAACAGAGTTGGGCGAAAATTATTTCGAACAACGAATCAAAGAATAAGGCAGCTTAGTCCCGATCAGTGTCGGAAAGAATGACGAAGAATATGAACGAATAACGATTGAGGAACTGTGATCGTTAACCGAATGATGCCCAACTCCGTTTATAATTCAAAATATTCACTATACTTACTTTATTGAGAAATGTCTTTTTAACGCGTATAGTATTGCCACTTGGTAATACACCCATTGTACGGGGCATAGGAGGTTCTCCTTCCTTTTGCTGCAAACTATCAGCAACAACCAGAAACGCACGAAGTCCAATGCTCATGCGTTCAGGGGTTAAAATTATTTTTACTGGACGACCAACCGATAATAAATCGAAAACTATTTCTCGCATCGCAAAGTCTAGTCTTTCCTGTGCAATAAACTGAATGATTTTCACGAAAATGTTTAGCGGAGTGTCACGCGGCACCACTGCCTTCGAGCCTTTAGGAAATAAAGAATTCACGATGCTTTGCAATCTACTCTGAGTAGCTGAATTGCTTTCGCATTTGATGCGTATCATGTACACCCATAGTAAACGGTATAACGCCTCTAAAAATAGATAGAAACGATATTTAACATGTTTCGAAATATGATAACACTCTAAAATAAAAATCATACCCAATGCGACACGACACGTTTTAGGATCCCGATTCTTTAGGTGTGAGAGGCACATTGCTAAGAAGTAATGCCAGTTTTGCAAGAAGAATGTTTTCTGACTCACGCACAACAAGCAAGTTACGAGTGGAAACAGTGCCAGTCTGTGTTTCGATTTGGTACACATATCTAACGTCGTAGAATATAACATTTCTACGAAATTTTTTAGGCAAGGTACATTAACTTCATTTTTCACAGCCTAAAAAAACAAGGAGTAAATGTCAATAAAAATCCAATTGATTGTAGCACGTTAATGTATACGTGTATATATTATGTTGTAATATCAGGAAACTTACAGCAGCTACAGGAACAAGAATTTCAACGAAAAGTCCAGCTAAAGCATGTTTAACATCCTTGTCTTTCACTTCTAAAAAGTATTGCGCACACTCCTGCATAAACTGAAATGAAGCCTCAAATTCTTCTATTGGTACCATCTGTAAACATATGTATCACATATTAAAAATGATAGATAAATTTTTAAATTATAATATCAATGATGTAACATTGATTATTCGGTTACCTTTACTCTGAAGAATTTCATTCCCATTAATAATGAAATAATACTCTGTGTTGTATGAGGTCCAGGCTCTTTAGCACGCAGTTCTTTCAATTCAATCATGAATCGTTTTCTTACTGAAAGGAATCTAGACTGTGCAAGAACTCCTATTACTTCTGCGTAAAGGTCAGCAATAATATGAATATTTGCTGCATTTGGTTCATTCTGAATACTGTAATATAAAATAAGCAATGAGTACTTGGAACGATAATCTCTTATCTCAGAAAAACCTACAAAAAGATGATCGTCACTTACCCTTCTCTGTATTTAAAATGTTTAAAAGCTATATTTTCTATATAAGTTACTAAATCTTCATGACCAGGGTGAAATGGTAATTGACGTAGTACTTCTATTAACATTAAACAAAATATAAATTCAACAGCAAGATCTCTTCGTTCTTGAAGTAAGTCAGCTTCGCTTCTTTCAACTGTTTCTACGCTTCCTGATACTATTGTATACATGATGCTGAAACAGAATATTAGTTTAGAAATTTGCAAGACTTTGGGTTTGCCAAAAGATATTCATCTACCTCTTTCCTTTTTGATCCTCTTTCCCAGGAGCAGGTTTTTTCTGGTCACTACCCTGATCAACTAATTGACGTTCATACCAATTAAATAGCGCTATCAGTATAGAAGGCAAACAGTGTTCGGCAACCGAACCAAACGCAGATAAAAGCTGATCGAATTGTGGATCTTCTCCTCTTTGTAACACTTTTGAAAGTGGTTTTTCCTATGGAACATTTACCATTAGAAACGAACAAACATCGAATGAAAATATGTCGCTTACATGTTCCGTCATGACTGCTTCCATCTTTTTCTCCGCCTGCGATGTAAATTCTGCGAATAAAGTACGCATTACAAATTCTCCAGGTCTTAGATCCATATCTGCCATTTGTAGCGGCTTCACTGTTTCCTTCTGAGCACCCCAAGGTAACACTACAGTTATTGCACTCACTCTACTGGAACTCGATTCTAAAATATAGTAAACTTCAGGGTATATCTATATTTTTAAACACCATTATGCGAAGCGTGTTTACCATTGCCAGAAACCGAAGTGCTGGCTGTATGTATGCTAACAGCATCGCTACTTTCTCCTTGTGTTGTTCCATGAACAGTAAGTAGATCTGCACATGATTCAGGTACGCTTTGAGAAGATGATTCGGCTATTGTTTCGTGCAATCCTTCGCCATGTATGGCTCTGGGTTCGGAGGCTTCTGGCAAAAATACAAAGTTTACGCGTTGGGAACTTTTGGTATTTCCTAAGTATCGTTAAATAAAAATAGAAAACTGTATCTTTCAAACGCAAGTGTCTTTTGTGAATGTGTGTGCAAAAACTACCGGTAAAGGAATATTCTGACTTCTAACACTAATGATTCTGCATGATGGTAGAGACTAACAGATGAAGCCCCATTCTGTAACGTAACAGATGCCTACAATGAACACTAACTTAATTATATTAAGCTTGATACCTGACTTTGAATATACATAAATTTGAAAAGAATAGTAATTTATAGAAATTATCAAGGGAAAACTAAAGCATACCAGGTTGTGCCTCATTTCCAGGAGTCGGTTGGGTCTCTCCACCTGCAATATAATTGCATTTAATTCATATTACTTTAATCTTAATTAATGCATACCCACAGATATATATGTTAATGTGTAAACTAAAGTTAAGCAATATTTCAAGCCTTAAAACTAACAATATAGTATAAATAATATTTATTTACCCTCAGTCATTTTGGTAATATGCCCTTTCTTTAGACAGCATTAATACATAATAATGTCATGTTGCACATAAAGAGCATTTTTATTCTAAAACGATAGAAAGAAAATGTTACATAAGTTACTTATTTGAACAATTAACAGTTTTATAAAGAAAGAATATATATATATAGATGCTAATAATATAAATAAGGACATATATGTAGGTAGACAATGCTCTTAGATTTACGAATTCGACATTACTTCGACATCAGTTATTGAAATGTCGGATGATCATCGGTGTTTATTAACAATGTTTTTTAATTGTTATTATTCGAAGATAACACAACCACGCTATGGTTTTTATGCATTGTCACAAGTGTTTTTCAAGTCCGTTGAGCTTTACGTTTTAATTCGCACGGAATAGTGTCGGATTACAAACGAACAACGAGTATTATTTAATTAAACCGTAACCAAATTGATAGATTGTGGAAAGCCATAACCTGAGACGCAAAGTGATATCACTGTGAAGCTATAATTTCATTGAAAAATGTCACCGTCACGTTATGTTATCATTATCCGTAGATAAGCGTTGAGCAGTGAAAAATTCATAATAACAAACACGTCATTTACCGTAAAATGCAACAAAATAGTAATTTAGTTATACGTCTGACGTTTCATAAATGTCCGGCTTGATTCGTATGTATATATACTTCGTAGTTGTTTCATATTCCACACGTTCCTTCATTTAATCTGCTTTACATGACACCACTAGAGGGTGTTGGGTTTACAATAACGCATTAAAAAATCTTTAGAAAACCGAAATATAAATTCCTTTGTACCTTTCCATTGTAAGCTAAATCTGTAAATATCTCTATGCTGCAAAATATCTATAATCACATAATATATTTTATGCAAATTTTAAGTACAAGGCGTGTGTTCCTAACATTCCTGCCAAATAGCATTGCGGACTTAAAAGTATGTACGTATATTTTGAGAAATTCACGAAATATAGATATCGATTTATACGTTCATACCCATTTTCCATTGAATCTATTTCCGTAACAATTGACATTGAATCTATGCTACTATACCAACTGTGGATACTGTCGACAGAAACCATAGAATGAGACGTTAGTTAGTTTCTAATATGTGAAGCGACCCTGACAATGAAGCACCTTAGTCTATCGAGTGTTATATTGATCAACTTGACTCTTACAAGGATACGTTTCGTTTCCTTGTAAGAGCATGTATATATGTAATGATCTAGAATCTAGACTCTAGACTCTAAACACCAGAGTGATCAAATATGCGTTAAATCAAAATTTCGCACGTCGAAAGTGACTTGCAAATGAATAAGCACTTCCGTCGATATTTTCTCTTAACAAATATTCGGTTGCAATCTTTACTGCTTTATTTGAACAGTACAGCCGTGCAAAAATCCAATTTTCTGTAGTCATTGTCTTGAGCAACTGAAATGTCAAACGTCACATTTATCTTTATATAATGCATGTTTATTGATAACAAGGGCGAAAGTGTGTAATTTTCCGTCTACGTGCAGTGGTCGTTTCCGCTAGATTATAGTGCATTTCGGAATTAAATCTTTAATTATAATTACTGGTGGATCTTCCATACAAAATGAAAATTGCCTACATCAATTGCAGGGAACTGGTACCAAGCAGACATTTCCTTCTTTAATTATATGTATATATATCCTCCAAAAGCTGAAAATAATTCGCGATCTTTGTAGTGTTACGAATTGCAGCTACCATTTTTGCCATGAATACAAAAAATCCGCTGATTAATCATATTCATGGTTGAGTAACTCTTTGCTTCCTTAACCACCAATTTTATGCTTATGATACCACCATGAATTTGCACCAGCTACGAAACCGCTTCGATCTGCTTTCAGGTGCATTGACCATCATGACTTTAGGTTACTGCTTTAGTGCAGACAGCTTCTACGTCATCAAGGTCGTCACTTAATCCAATCTACACACTTGAGTCCCGCGTTGCAAGTCCAATATAACACGTTTAAGTTACTGATCATGATGTGTTGCGGTATTATAATACATTCCGTACGATGACGTATGGATATCTCAGGTTTATAGTGTTCCTGTTGCAACGAGGAAATTTGCGAATTTGTTCGGTCGTTTCATTTCTTTGGCCTCGGTAGATGTCGCAATTTCTATACCCGAATTTCTATACATATACCCCTATTACAGTACTTATAGCAGAGAGGATCTTATAGCTTGCTCATCGTTACATAATACCGGACTAAAGCCAAAAATTTAATCTTTCGAATACACGATTAAATTGGTAGACAAGATATTTACTTTTACGTCGTAAATACGCACACCATTATTTATGTTGGCAGCATACGAGAAACGGGCAGATATATTTGCTAACTAAAATAATATATTATTTAATCGAAACCTATAGGTATGTTCGCGTAAGCATTATCAGAAGATATAGATATATTAACTTCTCTAAGATAATCAGGGAATTTCCTGGTGCAATCTATATACGCGTCTAACAAATGAATGAATAAAAAGCAAATCAGATTTGTAATGATACAGCGGGGTCAACGATTTTAAACCAACATTTTAATATAGAAATGAGTAGATAACAAAATATCTTCTGAGAATGTATAGAGATTATATGATATGGTCGTGTTTCAGAGTCCAGCACTCGAGTAACTGACACCATGTACGCTATACACCAGACTGATACGAATCATAATTATCATTAGCAGCACTCGCGTTCCGTGCTTTTCACGCTGCTTTCTTCTTAACTTCTACTTATTCACCCACTGGAAACAGGATGCATGGTCACAAAGCATAGGTAGAACCGTTTTTGTCGAATGTATAAATTATAGAACTGGTTTGCGAACGTCATCGAAATTTTGCGGAAGTAAAATTGTTATGTCTGGTTCTAAACAGGTTAGAAGCATTCGAGGTGTAATGATATAATAATAAAAAATCGGATTGGTGTATGCCGAGTGCATCACATTTCATTGATTCTCGTGACAAATCGTTGCACGCGCCACGAGAGAGATACCCGACGTAGACGGAGGACACATTTAGAGTTAGTCTATTCTCTACAAGGTCCACTACATATGTACGTATCTTCAAGATGTATAAATACTCCTTACTTGAAGTTACTCCATTGAACTCTAGCGTTGTGTTCCCTAACATACTGGCCAAACGCCAGAGTTACGCAAGTCGCGCCCCGTTGACCTCCTTCTTCGTCAGAGATTGACCTTGTATCTCGTTCTTGTATCTTTGACAGCGCAAACTCGAAACCACCCCAAAGATGATCGCAGCGTGACACGAGTAAAATATATAGTTCTATATGCCGCATTCTATTGTATCATTCCAATTGATGATTAAATGCAACATGGAGAATAATAGCGATACGGGCGAACGAAATTAATAACCTAATTTATGCATTACACGTGGCCATGGATTATGGTCAATGCTGGCTATATACATTGCCATGCACCTATAGGTGCAAGGATACTTGAGAGACAGTACGATCGATTTAGGTGGAATACTCTGTTATATAGGAATATTCACTTTAAATCAGATTTATATATATGTAAGAAGGACGATTCTCGGTCATGTCTCCCATCCTTGACATAGTGCTTCAATCCCTTTGTTACAGAAGTAGGCTCTCCTTGACATTAAACATTATAGCAAAACGATTGTTACATATGAAGCATTACACGAAATACGTTTATTATAATATTACCTCGATGTATAAATAATCTCGATTTTAAGACGACGCATGATATAGATAGTATAGATACGAACAATAATTCGTAAGAATAATAGATCTGAAAATTGTTATTTTGCACAAAATCGAATGGTAACTTTGTAAGAGCAGTACTTTGATGGTAAATGAAGACGCCGGAAGATGGATGTTCGACGCGGGTATTTCAAATATGTCCACTATTCTTCTAGGACAATACCCGGTGAAATGTATCGGATTGATTAAACGTAATATTTCTTAAACAAAACTGGATTATCACTACCTGTTTTTAGACTAAAGATTAAATTTCAGATATCACATTATATTCGTAGGTTCGGAAATTCGTTTAGAATAACGAAAATATTGCTGTTATCTTGGAAATTGTATTAGTATGTACATTTATTGAATTTGAAGAAATGGGACTTAGTTTACAATTCTTCTAATATCACTCATTCTTCAGCGTACTATTCGCTATCTCTTATTATTCAGAATACGATAATTATCTATATTAATATACCTAATTTACATTTACTACTTATCCTATTCTAGTAGTAACATTTTAACCACTTTAACTCTATTATAGCCTCTTTCGCAATCCTCTATATTTCTCTCTCTTACAGGCTCTATCCTACACATCTTCTTCCTTCTTCCACATTCACGCATTTTGTTCTACCTGTATATACATATACACATACATATTTAAATCAATCTCGTTGTATTTTATTATCTAATCTTATTATAATTGCCGTTGTCCCTGGTTTCGCATGTTCCAAAATTGTGCTAGTATTGGGACTTGTTCGGCCTAGCGCAAAAAATGGATGTGGATTGTCACGCGACAAGAAGTGCAAAAACAAACGAAACATTACAGTTTAGCGATTGCGACGAATTCCCGCCAATTCCCTTCATAATTCGAATACCTTGAACACTAGCGACGATTGCAATGCGCCTTGTACCGGAAGTGCGTCAGGCGCGCGGGTAAATGTCTAATTTTGAAAGGGTTGTCCGTGAACGTGTTTTGCCAAGCCGATTCACGCGTGGTGACCGTGAAAAAAGATACAGGAAGGGACAGTGTCGCAAGAGATCCGAAAGAAAGGTCAAGAATTCGGGAACAGAGTACGCGTTTGGAAGTGCACGAGGTGTCAGGGTCCCAAGGTGCGGTCGTGCCAGAAGATTGAACCTGCGCAGAAGTCTGCACGTGACCTGCGCAGCTATTCTTAGCGGAGGTCCGTTAAACGAGAGGAACTCTGCCTCGCTCACTCGTCGTCCGGCGCGCGTCCGAATAGTAGGAGTTGTTCTCCTCTTCCTTTTGTTCACCCGTTTCTCTCTAACACGCCGAAAAACCACCTAACACAAAATGTCTGGTCTTGCGGATCCAGTTGCCTTCGCCAAGGACTTCATAGCCGGCGGTGTGGCCGCGGCTATTTCGAAGACGACGGTCGCTCCAATTGAGCGTGTGAAGCTGTTGCTGCAGGTACAGCACATCTCCAAGCAAATCCCGGAGGACCAGCGTTACAAGGGTGAGTTTCCACCGACCGAATTACAATCAGATTCATCTGTCGACTAGTCGCGTTTCCGGTAATAACAAGTCAGAAAACATACGAAGAACGTGGTTCGCCAAGCACTGTGCACGGAACAGTAGAAGATCGAAAGACGTTCGGAACATGTGACAGTTTAGAGCATTTCACTCGTGTCGACATTCCAAAAGTGCCAATCGATTCCGCTTCAGCCGTAGACGACGGTTAGAAAGAGATTCCCGTTATGTAATGTCGTATCGTACTATATATTGTTAGCGGCGCGCCGGGTACATAGCGAGCGATCCAATTTCCGACTTTATGTAACGGACAAGAACTTTTCGGGGTCTTACATAACTTTCGTAATATCGATCGAATGGGAAGTCGTGGTTTTCTGACAAACGAGTGGGTCGATATTCGATAAGACGACTCGTCTACCAGATGGCAGCGCGTGGCTTTGCTCTTTGAACAGGATTCCGTGTGCCGATCGATGACTGTGCGGCTGCGGCTCAATATGGCCGTCTTTTCTGCCGTACAGTCGAATTATTGAGCTTGCAATTTTGAGCAATGGAAAAATTGAATAAAGCGTTTAAGAACATGAATTCCATTAGGGATTAAATAAATATATATAGTAAACAATTATCGTTTCTTTTAGGAAAAGATAGGAACTTTGGTATTAACGTGTAGAGTACAAAACGTGGTATTCGTTCGGCAAACGTTGCTGAAATTGATTCGTTGGGAATTTCATAATAGTCACCTCTAATGTGAATTATCTATTAGGGTCAATTGTTCGATAATGTAGTAGGTATCGTTGGCACATATAATATATAAAAATTATAAAACTGGCCAAAACAACGTGCCTTCTGACCTTGAGTGCCTCAAGTAGTCATTAAGCGATAATGTTGGAAGTTCATATTTTTCTTTTTCCTAATTAGCTATTTAGCGACAAGATAAACGAAACTGTCTGTAATTAATTGAATTAGTATACAATATTGTCTATTATTGATTTATTACATAAGTATTCAGTGTCAAATATATACATGTAGTACAAAATGAAATATATAGATATTTTTTGACTTATCTATACTTCGATAGAATTACCTTTCTATGTATACTTCAATAATATAATGATAGAATTACTTAAATTTGTTAATTGCAAATTCAAGTCTTACAAGTATTCAGCGTCAAATATAATACAGTGCTATTAGTTTCTTAAATAAAATATATATTGTAGATATTTTGACTTATCTATACTTTAACAGAATTACCTTTCTGTGCTTCAAAATTATGATGACAGAGAATTACTTTAATATATTATTTGCAAATTGTAATCTTGCAAGTATTCAGAGTCAAATATAGTATGTACAGAGTTATTAATTTCTTAAATGAAATATATAGACATTTTTTGAAGAATTACTTCTCTATACTTCACAATATAATATATGATAGAAGACGACTTCAATTTATTAATTGCAAATTCAAATCTTGCAAGTATTCAGAGTCAGATATAGTATGTACAGAGCTATGAATTTCTTAGATGAAATTTCAATGTTTCAGATGTACTTCAATAATATAATGACAGAAGATTACTTCAATTTATTAATTGCAAGCTCAAATCTTATTTATGAAAATTATATCTATCCGGAACAAATGCATAAAATTTCATAAATAATTTCTCATGTTTTAGGCATGGTCGATTGTTTTGTGCGCATTCCAAAGGAACAAGGATTTTTGAGCTATTGGCGTGGTAACTTGGCCAATGTCATCAGATACTTCCCAACTCAGGCTTTGAACTTTGCCTTCAAAGACAAGTACAAGCAAGTTTTCCTGGGTGGTGTTGACAAGAACACCCAGTTTATGCGTTATTTCCTTGGTAATCTTGCCTCTGGTGGTGCTGCTGGAGCCACTTCCCTTTGTTTTGTCTACCCACTTGATTTCGCCAGAACCAGGTAATCTTTTTATCCGCGAGGAAGATTTCAATTAAATCGATGTTTAAGTACTTTCTCGGTAAATGAAGGATTATAAAAACTAATTACGTACAATGATAATTTCTAGGTTGGCGGCTGATGTAGGCAAAGGTGGAGGAGAACGTGAATTCTCTGGTCTTGCAAACTGCTTAACAAAGATTTTCAAGACTGACGGTCTTGGTGGTCTCTATCGTGGATTCGGTGTATCCGTCCAGGGTATCATCATCTACCGTGCATCCTACTTTGGTTTCTATGACACTGCCCGTGGTATGCTGCCAGATCCGAAGAAAACGCCATTCCTTGTCTCATGGGGTATTGCTCAAGTAAGTGACTCGATCCGACTTCGATCTATTTGTGCAATTATAATCGATGTTCTAATCATCGTTATTCTTACTTTGCCCACAGGTTGTAACCACCGTTGCTGGTATTATATCATATCCATTCGACACGGTACGTAGGCGTATGATGATGCAGTCCGGCCGCGCCAAAACCGACATTTTGTACAAGAACACTCTTCATTGCTGGGCCACCATCTACAAAAGTGAAGGTGGAAACGCTTTCTTCAAGGGTGCTTTCTCCAACGTTCTGCGTGGTACTGGTGGTGCGCTCGTATTGGTACTTTATGACGAAATTAAGAATCTCCTCTAAACCACTAAAAATGATCCTTACCTCATTACCTTTACAATCGCAATTGCAAAAATACCATCTTTATTACCCTCACCATCCGATTTGAAAGCAGAGTTATCAGACAATGTGATTCCCAAGAATCAATGTCGAGAACATTAAACGAACTGTCGAGAAATTCAGTAACCATTCAGACTGAGGTGTTTCAGTAGCAACCTGTGAAACGCATGAAAAGCTCGGCAGAATGTGTATCTTGATTGTAGAAGAGAATTCGCTTAATTTATTGCCGGATTCAGTATTTTCTTTCAGCGGTTCACATGTGCTATGTTCATATTCCATTTTCATTAAAAACAGAGGAGAAAGATCAAGATATATTTGCAATATATCTAAAACTAATGATGCGGATTAATAGCATGATGGATATATGAAACGATTAATACATGTGGCTAAGTAGACGATGGTTGGGTCACTAAGTAGTGAAGATAAATATCCAAAATACGAGCGTATACATACAATTGAACGAGAGAAGGACGCGCGACGAAAAAAGTCACTACGGCGATGGCAGGGCGCGTAGACGTGGGCCGCCCCTGCCCTTATTCTCGGCCCGTTGTAGATAATTAATAAACGATCATGATATCAGCGATGTTCATCGAATTTCAGTGAACAGTAATTTAATTTCGCACTACAAACAACTACGTGTAAGATAATGAGAGACGTTACTCCATACGTATGCATCTAATCTGTTCATGTTAGGATGCATGCAGAGACAACAGCAGAATCAATAAAAGTGATCTAAAATTTCATATATGCCTTACTATCTTTCCCCTTACGCCATTAGAGTGTAATCTTAATGCAATTTTATGATAACGACAATGAATTTTTATGACATAAGTATAGTCGTGTAAATTAGCGATTCATTATTATACAAGGTAAGGTGAAAATGTATTTGTAGTAAAATTTGTATAAAATATCTTATATAGTAAAATGGTATATTTTTGTAGAGGTATAATTACATTCAGCATATATTAGACATATGTCATACGTTTCATTCATTGATTTTTTAGTATAAACATACCAAATAAAAAGCACAAAACTTCAACTTAGGGTATCATTAATCTACTGATACAGCAAATTTAATGATGTAAAGTAAATGTTCTTACTTTAACATTTTATTTTTGATTTTCATTCAGCATATACTTTTACGAACATACAAATTTTTTAATACGTTTGTCTTATATGAAAATGAAAAATCTATATATTATTTCTATATGAATTTAACATTAAATTTAATCGATACATCGGTGAGTTGTATTATCTATTTGTGATATTTACATAGTACAAAAGAGATCCACAAACATGAATAAGGAATGACAGGAAATCTTGAGACACAATATACAGTAGACAATCTTATATACATTCTTTGAGCAGTAACATCAAGAAATGCATCATACAGTTGTCCTGTTCGAATCTCCTGCGATTATGTCTAACATTCGACTAAGACCAGGCATATTAAGAATAGTACCTAATATAGGTACTCTTCGTAAAAAGTTTATCGCTACTGGTAGGAAACCGCTGTAACATAAATGTAATTATTTCAATAAATATTTACAGGTTTAAACAACCAAATAATTGATAATTACATACCTGAATAATAATATAAAACCATATGTTTCTATAATCATTCCCATAATAGGGAAACCTAGAAGAACTACAATAACGCCTCCTAAGAACGAGATGCTTGCTTTGATCTTGTGCCTTTGGAAAAAGAAGTTCAGGGTTCTCTTTGGACCAATAACACATGCCAATCCGGATATAAATAGAATCTGTATACAAACAACTTTATCAATTAAGTAGTGGTACAACAAAGCAAATTATGATAATTTCTACAGATGCGCAGGAACAAATCTTACGTTTCCGATAGCAAGCAACCCTTTATCGAAGAGCAACAACACTCCGAGGAAAAGGAAGGATATTCCAAAACCGGCGAGTCCCACTCCAATTTCTATAATTAATGTTATAAATGTTTCATAATGATTTTGATTTTCAATCAACATCTCGTACGAAATTTTGTCAGATCACTACACTTTTCCAGCAAACGAGAAAAATTATAAATTACTTACTCTGCGTATCTGTGATTTCAAACATGTTTCTTTGTTTGTTTTCAGTACGAAGCTTCTAAACTACTTAGCAGCGTTTCAAGAAGATTTAGGTGACTGTCCCAACAGTGTGTGAAACCTAACCTATATCCACGTCATTGGATATGATGTGACACGATCTTTCTAAGTACTGCGTTTTATCACCTTGCAAAAATCATAAATTGAATAGTTCGTGTGCGTTTGTGTAACCACATTAGCGACAATTTTCATAAAATGTGAATATATCAACTGTTCATTGATGAAATGACCACCATACATACATCTGCATATGAGGTTTTACGAGAATCTATTCTTGCCCGTCATTGCATTGCCCGGAGCACGTGTTCTTTGACCAGCTCGATATAAATTTACATCTCTGCATTAAGTACGAGAAGATACGCGATTCAGAGAGGAATAAGAAAAATTGCCACAATTTGTTATTTCTCAGAGATAAATTTTAATATTCATTTTCAAATTTAACGCGCGCAACTGCACGCTTCATATTATGCGCACTTTAATTTTTATTGTTCAGACTGCGGACTGTATACATATATGTATTTATTATATCACTTTTATATTTCATGTAATCATAAGTTCATCATATCATATCATAAGTTATATGTCTAATATATAATATTAATATAATTATTAATCATATATATATGATTTTCAATATAGGCCCACATAAAAAAGTTGTAAAATGCAACTTTTAGTATTTTTTCTACAATTCCGATCTATTGCAATTTTTGAAAAAATTATTTTTCACATCCTGTGGCAAACTAATTGCTCCAGCTTCCCAAAAAAAGTCAAATCGTATAGTACAATATTAAAAAAGTTATTGTGTTTTTCGAGTCATTATACTTGCTGCCGAATAATGCAAATTACGTCTCGTAAACGAAAAAATACGACTTTTGAGGGAGATAGCGTCCTAGATCGATCTTTTATCTCGCGTTTTGACTACTGAAAAACCCCGTGTTATTTGTATTATCAAGAAATGAGAACGCGAATCCCGTAATCCTCGAAACGGGCAGAATCCAGGACCGAGCGGCCGAAATTCTGCTCATCTTTCTGCCAGCAACATGCGCTACTTGGGCGCGCGTAGCGGCTTGTCCAAAATCGAGTACACGTGTTTACTGAGGAGCTAATGGCTGTGAAATCTAAACAATTCTTCAACATGATTTCGAACTGTCTCTTTTAAGCATTATGGTTCTATTTCGTGGTTAAAAAATGTTATCGAGTCAATATTGTTCGAGCTGGCGATTCTATTATTTTTCCATGGAAAACCTAGCGTCCTCAGACACACGCCTTTTGCGTTGCAACTTCATGTAGTTCACTAGCTGACCGTTCCACTTCGGTAGAGTCCGCTATCGTACGGGAGAATTTTCTACAGAGTCGGTAATTCAGAACCGTAGACAGAATAATCTTATTGTTAGACCATATTGTATAGTTATAGACCCGGCTTCAGATAACATGCTGTGTTCCAAAATTACTTCATCTACCAGATGACAGTTGTGGGCAAAGTGTTATAGTCTGTTGAGAAGTCGCAGTATTTCGAAGCTAAAGTTTTAGAGGGGAAAGGGGAATCGTCGCCGTATCTCATTCTGTATAAATGTTTATGGAAACTATAACTGTAATTTATATTTTATTTTATATAACATAAGGTGTTGCTTCTCTGTACAGAATGCTCTGCGCTAATATTTTCAATGTTTTTAATACTTTTAATATTTTTAATATTCTTAATATTTATAATATTTTTAATATTTTTCTACCGAACCAACACCAGACAGCACCACTATATACTTCCATGTCGTAAAGCATGTTTAAGTTATAGCATTTGACAAACTATTTCTTCCTTGCTTATATCTATATTGTATTCCGGAGCAAAAGAATATATTAGCATCTTGTTAGTTTCTATTATTCTCAAACTACAATACATATAGACATTGTTTTTGGTCGTAGGTATTTTTTTACAATATTGCATTCTATAATGCAATATATTGCATTCCGGAGCAAAGGAATATATTAGCATCTTGTTAATTTCTATTATTCTCAAACTACAATACATATAGACATTGTTTTTGGTCGTAGGTATTTTTTTACAATATTGCATTCTATAATGACGTTTTTCCCCAGTTCGACTTTTCTGTGCTGTCCCTATCATTATTACTACTATACATATATAGGAAATATAGGAAGATAAACGTTACAAGCGAATAACGAATAACAAAACTGTAAAGATCATTTCAATAATGCAACGTTTTATAAAAATTGTAAATCAAAATGACAATTATTTGATGATAAGTTTCCAGAGAGATCAGCTGTTGGCTGACGAGGAACTCTTTCTGGCATAACGCCGCGCCGGAAAGACCATTTCGAGAAAAGTTAACGTGTATGGGCTTTCACCAGAACAGACTGTGGCTCCAGGCTACGAAACATGTTTTCTCTTCTTTCAGTTACAGTTCGCTTTTGCTTTCTTTTTCCAACGTTGTCTTCTGATCGCTCCCGTTTTTCGGTACTTCTTACGACCACATTCTGTTCTTCTCTATATCCTTTTCACCTTCTTATAACAAGTTGTCTACACTGTCCCTAGAAACTAATTAAAGATGGACAATCAATTAATCATGAACATTATTTAATCCTTCAGGGATGATGGAATGTTGGTAAAATGACAATAGTTCATTTAACTTAAATTAATTAAAGTGAACGCTGTAGAAGCGTATAGGAAAGCATACAAATGCTACCAAAAGATTCGATCTTCTGGTATTTTGCAAATCCTAACCAACTTCGTTAATCAACTAAATACAATAACGCCGAAATTCATTTATAAATCTGAACAAATAGTCTTGACTCCGAACTGTCTTCCATTTACGGGACACGTGACACTTACAGCGAATTTTTTTTTCCGTGACGAGTATACTCGTCATTACTATCGAAACAGTTAAAATAACTAGTTACTAATATTTTCTTCCACAATTACCGAAATTATGAAAATGTTTTCATCTGACATTTTCGAATGAACTTCTTTGTTGAAACACATTACAATACATTATAATATAATTTGTATGAGCCGTTGTTTTTGAAAGTGGTGTAAGTCCAATTTTGGACAAAATGAGTTGGTGGTAGTTTTAGTCAGATATGGATATGAAAGAAATTAAAAAAAAATTAAGAAGTAAATGGACTTATACCACTTTCAACAACAAATGGCTCATATATCAATCGTATTTATTACTCGGTAGTTCTAGTGTTAAACAAAAATTGTCATATTTTCATGACGAGTATATTCGACATAAACATCAAAATGGTTAGGGAGGCAGTCTCGCGTGAACGGGTAGAAAACTGAAGACCTATTTTTCCAAAAAAAATGCTGCAAATTCAAAGGTCTCTAAAAACATGAATAAATTTGTCAATTTCTCAAAAACGAGGAACAAGTTCGCTCGTGTAAAGCCCTCATGGTGTAACTTATACCTGCTGTAGGTTTAGCGACACATCTCTCATTCAAAGCTAGATAAAATGGCTAAAAAAATCGTACATCAGACTTTAAGGTGTTGTTGTAAAGAAGAAGATTCAATTTTTAAATCTGTCGCTGTTTCAGACACGATAAAAATTTGTCATCCTTTTTACATACATTTCAATTTGTAACATTTTGGTCCAAAAAAGCGTCTTCAGTTTCCCAGTCGCTGTGTCATGCAAAAATATCTTAGACAAAAATGGATGATAGATGGCAAAAGTAGAGGCTCCAAGATTTCAAATGAGTCCACGTGTGTTGTAATATTTTTTTAAACAAAATTATCACGGTTCTATAATGTAATATTTATTAACAGTTATAGAATATTTTATCGGACTTGGATCTTTTTGAGAAGTTAGAACAACTATTTTACTACAATTACAAACAGACAAAATACTAAAAGCTGTATTTTACAATTTTCAATGAATCGCATTTTTCTCAACATTTCTGTTTGACAGAAAAAGTTGTATACAGTAACTTCTACTATTGTTTTCGTAATTCAGACCGGTAAACTAATCCATCTAGCTTGGCAGAAAAACTGAAGTTGTTCAGTTCATTTCTGAGAAAGTTACTCCGAATTAAAGTGTGTTGCTAATTCATCAATTAAGAGACTGAATTCGACATGTCAATTAAGAGGCTGACTATACATTTTTTCCCGATATCATATGAAAACACAAAGAATCGTGGAGTGTCCTATCTTTTTGTCCGTGGCTATAGGACAAAGCGGCCGCGTGCGATTCAAACGTTTCGGAGCGGGGGAGAAGGGAGGGAAAAGAGAGAGGACGGTCGTCAGTAACTCGGCGACCAGAGAAAGAGAAGGAAGGCCAGCAAGGATGGTGGTGATCGGGTCCGGATCCGCGACTGGCAGTTCACGGCTGGTAGTCAGCGCGCAGTCAGTCATTCAGTCAGTCAGTGGTCGGTTGTAGTCATCCGCGGTGGTAAAAGTTTTTCTCCGATATCTCATCATGTACCTGTCGTGTGTCACCGTTCGCACGAGTTTCACTTGACTGATGTCGTTCGACCCGATCGACTTTACACCTTTGACACCGTAGGTTTTCCACGATTTTTCCGCGTCGACTGGTTGAGAACCCTGCCGAGGAGACAGGGTTGATCGTCGAAAGTGTGAGTGCCGCTGCAGTCAGTGTCTGTGCATGCAAACGAACCGATCCTTTCTTCTGAGGAGTGATAAAGTGAGAGGACCCAAGCGCGACCTTCAGGAGGATCTCGAGGAGGACCTCCGCGAAGAGGTGTCTCTCTGCCTGGATAAAAGCGACGTAAACGCAACCACGGATGGTTAACGTGAGTACTTACGACGCCACATGGTTGTCATTGGCTACTTTGACAATTGTCCGAGACACGCGAAACCGGAGTTGAACACGTTCACTAATCGTCCCCGAATAAAATATATAAAAAAAAACTTTTTACAAACCACGCTTATATTAAAATGCACCAAAAAGGAGAAAATATTTTTTTTCCTGTTTTTCCATAAAATACCGAATCCAGTTAATATTTTTCCCCAAAATTTTAAGCAATTAGTTCAAAATTTCTTCTGTTATAAAATTAGCATCGGAATAGATAGAAAAATTTAATATAAATTTAAATAGAATCGTGGAGCGCCCACGAAGTCAATATAGTTTAGCACTCTACGCTTTTATTTAAAGTTACTAATGTCATGATTTTATTGTATACGTCTTTTCCGAATTTCTGTTCAAAATAATGACTACGGTTACGCAAAATTTTGCAATCGCCTTTTTTCCGACTTTTCGGGCCAAATACCACACTGTGCGTCGGGTACCTAGTAAATCCTCTATAAACGTAACAGCCTCGCGGGGATTCGATTGCATTTATCGTAGACGGGACACTATTTTTGAGCTTCAAAGGCCGAACTGAACGTAGAGAAGGACAGCGCGTGTAAACAGAGACCGCGACTGCGACTCTACGTCGCATTAATAGTGGTTTATACCTATATACCCAAGCTGAGATCAGGATATACAGTGGAGAGGATATTTTTGTTGCGTTTATCGTTTAGAGGATTTACTGTATCTGCAAAATAACCCATAAAATATGGATTTGCGTAAGAATCCGCGATCCGGTGTGCAACTGCACGGTTTCCCGCCAGATGAGGCGTTATCGAGCTGCGTATCAGCATATTATACAAGGTATACCGGTCGTCCAGTTTTTCTTCGAGTTCCTGTTTCTGTTTACTTTGACTTTAACTAGAAAGTTGTGTAGATTCGATTAGCAATGGCTGGCTCGCGCTACTCTGCATCCGATTTCGACCCGGTGCGGTGTGTAACAAAGGCAGATAGGGGAGCCCGGAGAAAGTAGTCGGGCGAATACTTATGAAACCGTTCGCGCCGTTTCCTAGGCCGTGAAAGAAACGACAGGCTCGAAACGAGATACTCGAGAAATTCCGTTAAACAGTCCATCGTGGAACGTTGACGATTGGAAATAACTAATGGCTACATTAGCCGCGAACGTTTCCTGGTCTACGAACTCGTTTCGAACGCGACGCCATGCCATGGAGAAGCCGGCTGATCTTCACAAAGCGAATCCATTCGCCACGGTTCGTCCGCCGATAAATATTAGGTTGGCAAAACTTCTCTCTCAATTTTTCATTACGCAAAAAGATTTCCATTCGGCCTGAGTAACTGTCCTTAAGTATAATCTATGGACATTGTGAACACTGTCCGACAAAGCTACTGCGTGTTTCATTTATCTTGACCATCGTGAACAAGTGCGAGGTAGAATATTAGCCCTTTTTGCACGAATCTGCACTAAATAAAAGGCGTGAAGTTCGTGTAATCGAAAGTCCTCTCTCCCGGTTGTCGTTCAAGCGTACGTGACGGAATCGTTCTGCGGATTGATGGGCACATCGCTGTGCCAGTTAACGAACTAAATTCCGTTATAATCAATCGTAGTAGTTTGTTAAAAATTGGAAGTATTCGTTTAGGTATTTATGATGACACTGACCATTGATACTAATGGTTATCTTATAGTTGATGCAGAATATTTTCATTTTGCATAACGATCCGCAGTCCAATTCTAACTTTGTGAGTAAAAATCGAATAACAACCTTGCTTCTTTTTATAAAGCGAAATTTCTATTATCATTTCTTCAAGCCATTACCACGTTTTTATTAACTCGCTTTCTTGTTCGTCCGTTTGTCTGTTCGGTACAAATTTTTAATAACTCACTTTCTTGTCTGTCTGTTCGTCTAAAAAGCAGAAAATAATTATTTAAATAAAAAAAAATATTAATATACCACGTTTTTAAGACGGATTAAAAAGTGTAAAATAATTTTTCCTAGCCCCATACAGATTGTCCTGAAAATTTGTGATTGCGAATTTTAGATTATGAAAGAAATAACTTAGGAGATTAATAGAGAATTCACAAGCAAATGTATTTTTATAAGTGAATCTTGAACCAATCACGTGGCGTCTATAAAATTGTCCCAACAAGGATAGTCGTTTTCATAGATTTAAACGCAGCTTTGACCGCTAGAGTCCAGCTGTAAATTTTGTGAGAAGTTTCTGTTAAGCTTTAACGTATTTATTTGCTCCCGAAGGTTCAAAAAATTACAGGTCTTGTTAAGTTTTAAATTATGCTCAATTTTCTCAACGAGCAGTAAACAATTTAAAAATTAAAATAGCTTTGGAACGATTAATTTTCTTCACAAGCACCACGGCCATTTCTTATACACAATTTAAAGCGTGCACATCAATCGGTGCACAGAATATACAGAGTGTCGTTCAGAGAAGTAGGTGACCCCTCAATCGTTGAAGACCATGTAATTATACTGAATCGAAATTTTTTTCTACCTTCTATCGTGTTGAAGCTATTGACCCAGATGCTTGGAACACCCTGTGCAAGAGCACTTCTGATGTAAATGAAATTTTTTGTTCTGCTTTTTTTTTATCCTTTCCGGAGTCTGGCGCACGAACGAACAAAAGATTCAAACCTGCCAAGATTTCCCTCGACGGTGGATAGCAGTAGGTCATTATGGAATTTCTAGCGGCGCGGCGTGCTATGTGACTAGAATGATTTCTTTGCGTGAAAGTCACTTTGGAATGGTACACCGAATCTAGCCAGTGAAATGGAAACTATTTGATCCGAGCGGAATGTGAACATGCGCGGGACAACGCGCGAACATACGGAAGTGTAAATGTAAATGGACAGTCGCATAACCAGCACCTGTTCACAATAAATAAATCTTCCAATCGCTTTGCGCGTTGCCGGATTCTCTCGATGCACAGCAGTGCGTTTGGCTCGGAAAGTCGGATAAAAGTCAATTTCAAAATGTTGCGTAAGCCCTACAATCTTTATTGTCCGGCATAGTTAAAGGTGTGAAGAATAAGGCTTCAGTATTGTTTATTTTTATTTGTACACTCGTGAAGTACCCCACTCTAGTTTTGAAACTATATCTTAAAATATATCTTCTTAAGTTAACCCTTTGGCCTACAATTTATTTTACGGTTTCGGTGATTAGAACTTTTTTGTAGATTGTAAATTCCTAAAAAAAGTAGAAAATTGATATAATTTGTATGCCTATATGTTCTCCAATAGCTGTACATTAATAAAACCAAAATACATAGAATTTTATTTCGGTTTAAAGGAAATTATTAATATACATTTTTATAGAATTTATTAGAATCTAAGAAATTATTTTTATTAGAATCTGTTCAGAATCTTCATCACGAGTCAGACACAATATTGTAAGGCAAGAGGTTAAGATTCATCTGTAGAGAATGAAAAACTTAACTGGATAATCGATTCGAAATGAACCTAATTCAATCGCTTTAAAGTCTCAGCTGAGTGGGATACTCTGTATTCACTCGACACGCACTGAAATTCATGTGATCGGACGTAGTTCATCCCAAACTCATTTAAACACGACGGTTTCATTTCCGCTCTCTTCGGTTCCCACAATTGTTGCACAATCCACCGAATTTGCATTCGCAGGCTAGCATTTAGAACGCTTACGTAACGGATTGCAGGTCAATTTGAAAAAAAGATAACGCGTTACATTGATATACGTATAAACAATTCTAAAGCGTTGCACGCATATCCATTTAGATCTTAATTAGCACGTAACCATGATAAATCATTTAGCGAATAAATTGCAAATTAAGTCTACGTCCCTCGACGTTTCATTCATTTCCGCGGCAATCCATGCGCGTTCTTACGCGCATCGCGTTTCAATCGGGTTAAAGGACTGGAAACACGTTCCAGGCGGCTGTTACAGACGCTCCTGCAGATAAGTTTGTCAAGTAATTAATAATTTAAAATTCGCAGCGGTCAAACGCAAGATCGTTGGTCGATAACTCACTCCATTTTGTAGGGAACGAACACTTCTATCTTGCTGAAATAGAAACAATTAAAATTCTTTTGTTCATAATTGCAAATATGAAGTTTAGCTTCTTTTCAACGATTGGATTTTGTAAGCCTAAACTATATACTTTGAAAAATTACAACGCAGTCACAAAAAGGTAAAAAATGTTCAGCACAGCCGTAGATCTCATTCAGTTAAGTTTTGTTTAAAAATAGTAGGCAGTTTATAGTTTATATTCAGAGAGCACAAGATTATATAAAATTACATACGGGCGAAGAGAGGAGTCCTCGCCAATCGGCGGTAATATAATAAAATACAAACTGCTCAGCACTAAACCAGACAAGATGTGCGAATTTCCACAAAGCAACGTACCAGAGTTAATTAACCCTAATGCAACAGCAGCTCCATAGGAATTTATTTCCTCTTTTAAAAAATTGAATAAGATCCAAATAGCTTAACAGCAGACTTAAGGTTCCTCTGGAATGATAAATAAACCATAATCTGCAGCCAGGAACCGAACATAATTTTCCGGTAGACTCGACGAATATCCATAATGCAGAGTCTAGCATATAGTTACATAACGTAAATATAGCGTTCGCAAAAAGGGGATCTATCCCATCGAAAGTGATCATCGCATTCTTCAAAATCGTTCCGTCCGTTCTCCGAGGTACACTACCGCTCATAAGTGTTCAGGCACTCTTAAACAGACGATAACTTTTTTAATATTGTACTATACGATTTGAACTTTTCGGGAAGCTAAACCAAGTTTGCTACAGGATGTGAAAAGAAATTTTTTCAAAAATTGCAATTGATCGGAATTTTAGAAAAAATACTAAAAATACTTGCATTTTACAACTTTTTTATGAGGGTATTGAAAATTTAAAAAATACGTTTTTTAGATCTGTGTCAATTAAACATATTCTGAGAATTTCGAGATGGTAATCTCGACTACATCTAAGAATTCTTACATCTTTCAATGCCTGTCGTTTTTCCCCGCATCAACCGATTTCGATGAAACTTTCACAGTGCATATAATTGACACAGACCTACAAAACGTACTTTTTAAATTTTCAATATAGGCCCATATCAAAAAGTTGTAAAATGCAACTTTTAGTATATTTTCTACAATTCCGATCAATTGCAATTTTTGAAAAAATTCTTTTTCACATCCTGTAGCAAACTAATTGCTCTAGTTTCCCAAAAAAGTTCAAATCGTATAGTATAATATTAAAAAAGTTATCGTCTTTTTAAGAGTGCCTAAACATTTTGAGCGGTAGTGTACAGTTTCATAAGAGCCCGCATGCGATAACCTGACAGTGGGCGTTCTGAAAAGACAATATGTACGAGTATACATGGCCCTGAAGCGATTTTTACTTTCTCTAGCGACACCCACGCCCGTGGCATCGAATCTTTTATGGCAGGCTCGTCTACGGGGCTGGTGTAACTGTACGCAGGGTTCGCGAGCTCATCCAGCATTCTATTATGTCAGATCAGTCTCGTTCTTCCTCGGCCGATGATGCTTTTGTCTGCGAGAAGAAAGGGCCCCTGTACATACGTATTGATTCCTTGCTGCATTGATCCTTATTAACCCTTTGCGGACCAGTGTCACTCCTACCGGGGATCCTAAAGTAAACACTAAATTTCGCATCTTTGAGAAATTGTTGATAGGCTACCTGTACCGATTACTGCGGTATCATGCTTTAAGTATATTTTATTACCACGCTTTTATTAACACGCTTTCATGTCTGTCTGTTCGGTACTTTTGCAATTGATTTTAAACTAACTTCCTGATGATCTAGAGACTTGAAATTGTAAACATAGCTCAGAACTGGATGACAATGCAATATTAACTCGCTTTCTTGCCTGCCTGTTCGTCTAAAAAGCAGAAAATAATTATTTAAATAAAAAGAAAGTAATATATCACGTTTTTAAGACGGACTAAAAAGTATAAAATAATTTTTCCTAGCCCCATACAGATAGTCCTGAAAATTTGTGATTGTGAATTTTTAATAGATATGAAAATACTTGTAAGGTTCAAAACGAAAAACGGGCGAAACAATACCGCAGTAAAAAGTTAGCCTGTTTGAACTGTGATAATTTGTGCATCTTATTTTGCGGGAAAATAATATGAACGAATAGAAGACTTTCTCGTCCGCAAACGGTTAATCTAAAAAATACAGTTTCGGTATATATTTTGCCCGAAATAAATCATCCCCGTAATAATATTTATGACATTCATTGCATAAATAATAATTATGGCGCTGATTTTGCATTATCAGAGCATCAACAAGGTTGCTGCTTCGAACGCAAACTAATTGTTGAAGTTTGAGCGCATCCTGAATAATGTATAACGATTTGAATCTAGGAAAAGTATATTCAATTATCAAGTAGTGTATATTTTTGGTCTGAATAATTTATATACTACTATGTATGTAGTTATTGTTCATGAATAAAGGAAAATGAGCAACGGAACTAAATCGCAGGTTCGATTCGATAACATCGGACATAAAAGGAGGAACCTGTTTGAGGAATTAAAATTCAGCACAATACGTTTAAAAGTTTACTGACCGGTTGATACAATCATCGTATAAAACTAATTACAATATTTCAATTGTGGTCAATTCGAAGGTTGGTTAAGTCGGATGTTAGTCGTTAAATGTTTCATAGACTTTGTCTTGAGTCTACCAGTTAATAAGACTTTTACAAGGTATTTCAATATAAACGAAACATGTATAGTTACACTTTCTAAACGTTGATGTTAAAGTTGGATTTTTTATTTACATTACTTGTTTACATTGCATACATTATTTTATTTACATTTTCAAATAGTTCAAATATCGGGTTAAACAGATAAATAATAAATAATAATTCTCTGATTATAATTATTCAATAATGATATACCGGATATTTTCTGTACAGAATTTCCACAATGTTATAAACTATCCTCCATTTTTCCAAATAAAGCTGCCATAAACAGACTGCGGATTTTATGCAATTATGACAATAATAGATAGGTAAAACTTACAGTAGCAAAAAGATTAGAAGAGTTTAGGAGCTTTGACAGTGTCTTCAACTCGTTAAAATTGTTAAAGAGAGAAATGGATTTCTATTTATAGTATTTTACGCAGATATCCGCATTTATGAATTTGAAACAGATGAAAAATTAATAAAATTTGAGGATATACGTTATTTTCAAATGAATAAAATGATTGAAAGAAAGCTTTGCTATGTAGCTCTTGCCTTTTGCGATTGATGCATACAATTTTTATTTTGCACAAAGGCTAGTTATAAATAGACTGCGGATCTTCATGCAAACTAAAAATTGTCCAAATCAGTTGTTAAAGTTAAATCAATATATATATATTCTTATTTAAAACATTTTAAAAAGTCGGAAATAATATTTAGATATCCTTAGATTCTTCTAATGTGTGTTCACCTTTATATTTGATTTATTCATTTTTACCATGAGTGCATAAAATCCGCAGTCTAAAAGAAATCTAATTTCGTGAGCGAAGATTAATTGCAAGTTATATTACTCGTGTAGAATATTCAATTGTTTGAACGAAGAAATTTCGAAGAGAATTCGCAGCAGATAAATGTGCAAGCTGCAATAAATTAAGAGCCAGACGAATGGGGGACCAAGCAAACGCAAAGATCGCCGTAAAAATTGTTCCAGTTTCGATAATCCCACGCCGAACTGTCGGACACTCGAAAATCTAGGTCGCCGCGTGCACTCTGCAAATTCGCGGCGCCTTCTCTCGCAATCAGCGGCTGCTACAATTAAGCGAACAATTGAGACCCGACGTACGCGTTTTCTTGCGACGCAGCGTCGTGGAAATCCGCTTCGAGTGATAACCGAGAGTGATAACCGAGTGATAACCGTGTCGAATCACACGAGAAAGAAAGAAACGAGTCCGAGAGCTTCACAAACGGCTCGCCTGTTCCCAATGGGTCTTCGTCGTCGATATGGTCGAGGTATCTCAAACTCGACCAACACGTTCCTGCCGCTGCGAGATTCTCCTGCCTCAAAACCGGGTCTTCTTCTCTCCGCGACCTCGAAACACACAAATTACGGAGGCACGAAACAACACACGTGAAAGAGAGCCGATAGATGACCGGTCGTACGATTTTAATTCTCGCGCACCTGGTCACCGTGGACGTACAGTGAAGAAGGATTTCTACATTTCCGATTCTTGAACAATTATTTCGTGAAAACAAATAGCACAACCATAAGCCTGGACTCGTTTCAAAGCTTGAAGCCTCCACTTTCGCGAAACAGCGATCATTAGACTGCGGATTTTCATGCAAAATAAAAATGGTCTGCATCATTTGCAAGAGACTGGAGCCAGATAGACGTTTAATTCTTACATTAATAATTTGATCAAGCTGAGAACACTAAATTGGCATTATTAGATCATTGTAACTTTTTCACTGTTTTAAATGGCACCTACTCATTTTTGTTATAAATGCATAAAATCCGCAGTCCAGTGAGATCATTTTCCTCCAAGAAATTTTTACATGATGTTGCAGTTGGGAAATTGGAGACCCATTTTTCCTAAATAATGCTGCAAATTCAAACGTCTGCAAAAGTTTCCAAAAATTTTTCTTGTTCATGAAACTGATTCGAAGATTGAAGCCTCCTCTTTACAATGAGGCCTTAAAAATTGATGTACGATTTTTTTTCACGGTTCAATGGAACAAAAATAAGGAACAAGTTCGGTTGTGTTAGAACTTGAAATTATCGTTTACACGATATTGAGAATTATCTCTAATTTTGGAGGAGTCCTAGGATTATTTTCATCCTTATCTTTTAATATTATGTTTTAATCTTATTATTTGTTCCTTTTTTAAATTCTAATAATATATTAAGGATATTAACGTGGTTGTTGCGTTGTTGTTTATAATCTATGAAAAGCTTCGAACGTTTCTGATTGCGCGGAGTCCCTGTCGCTTCTTAGAATTTACGATCCACCTCGGGTTCGCTTACTCCCACGAGGCGAGCAGGGATTATAAATTGAAGGTAATTACTTGGTTCCTCGGAGATGTATTAACTCGCAGGATCCAAGAACTTACATATTCTGCTGCGTTCTTTTCAACTTATTACGATTATTAAGAAAATAAATATGTGTCTATGCAGCTTCTGTAGCTTAAAAATAATACAGACAGTTTCACTTTGCACAAAAATCCGTAGCCTAGTGATTAAAAGCTCAATTTTGTCGTAACGTGTCGATGTAAATCGAATTTCATTATTAGACAGCGAATCTTTATGCAAAATAAATATTGTCTACCTGCATTGCAACAAACTGCAGTGAAATACGAATTTATTTTCTTTCTTAATATGTTTAGTGGGATGAAAATAATATAATAGTATTCTTGAATTCCTCATTATGATCTGCATGATTTAATTGGTTTGAAGGCGTAAACATGAATGAATAATTGTATCATCCATAGATGACTATGAATTTATCGAAAGAAAGTTTGATTGGCTACAATGTGCTATGGTCGTACCTAAAAATCAGCATAAATGTTCCTATCAAAACAGAAACGAACATCGAATTTTCCCGGCCAACTTAGCAATTAGGCTGTGAATGTACATGCAAATTGGCGCTTTTACACGCGAGTAGACAGAAATTGAAATCGCACAAGCCTTTGGTTTCCCCATTAATTGTTCCATCGAGTAATTTCTGAAAAAGTTAATGCGCTGAAAGCTGAAGAAACCGTTTATTGCTTTGTTGAGACCGTTACTCAAACATGCGAGTGTATCAGGCTTTCGGGCGCGCTATAAACACACGGTGCCGGCAATCTAGTTGTTAAACTTGCGAAATTTCGGAGTTGGCCGCCGGTTTCCAGCCACTGGGCTGCCCGTATACGAGCATTACGGCTCACGTGAGAAAGCGTATATTCTCGTAGACGTCAGTGAACACGTTTTCTATATTAAAGAGCCGTCCGTGTAACGAGCAATAAAGGTTTCTGAGCGACGAGCGCATGGCGAAAGTAAGACTCGGAAAGCGAACGTTTCCCGGGGCCATTCTTCGTAAACATAACGAGGAAACGTATTCCTCTGTGAACGCTTCTTAACGCCGCGTGAACGCGCGCTCGAAAGGGGAAACGGATGCGACCAAGCCAAGGACATTCGAGCTCTGGATCTCTCGCGGCTCGATCGATCGTTAAACCGCAGAGGGAGAACGGGCCCGAAACTCCTGGCGAACCGCTAAATTGCACCGAGTCACCGTTAACTTGTCGCTGCCGCGCCGTGCCGGATAATCGTTTCGCGGTGTCCTGAAAAGCTGGTGGTCAGGCTTTGTGAAACTGGGAAAAAACGCAACGGTACACTGCGTTTTCAGAAACATTCCCACCCGTCGCATGGTGGCATATTCGCAAAACCGCGCAAACAGTCAATTCGACAATTTTGCACGAAACGAAAAAGAGAAATATCCACTAAAACATCTTTACCGTCTCAACAATTGTAAAATATAGAATCCAAATCTGTTATTTTTAGGTGGGCTCAATAGTTCTAGTATTAAAATGTTCATTGAACTAGAGAAAAAGGAGCCAGTCCTTTTTGAAAAAATTAACAGTCAATCAACCCACTTCTTTCGTTCATAAAGAAAGGAAAAATGCACTAATCAAAAATGCATTTCTTCGAAGATTAGATACCAGTCTTAACCCTTTGCACTCCCGAATTATTTTTCAATTTTGTTGTCAACAACTCCCTACTTTTTCTCCCTCAGTTTTGTTTGAAATTTACTTCAACCGACAGTTCCTCGACTGCTACTTATTTTAAACAATTTTGTCTACTAATTATATTAAATATAGCTCTCAGACTTTGTTGTAATTTGTATTTGTGGAACTTATATTTGTTTTAACTAAAAAATAAGACAATTAAATAGATAAAGGAAGGACCAAACACATATAAGAAGCCGATTTCTCTGATGTCGAGTCACATTCGACAAAGGAGTGCAAAGGGTTAAGAATATCACTGCAAAATGTATCCAAATTGGACCAATAGTTTCCCAGATATTTCTGGTAGCGACTTCGGAAATTTCATTTCTACCAGAAGTAGTTCCTGACGGAAGCATTGGAGATCGGACGGCTCACTCAGGGCCTTCAGAATCGAGAAGAATCGAATTTGCAGATTCATTGAATTCTTCGATTACATCTGTGATGGCGTCCGAGGTAAAAGAGCAGCAACCTCGAGGAACGACGTCAGAGAAACGTCGCGGAGCTGGCAGCCGAAGAGAAGAAACTCGACTCGCTGAACAAGTCATCGTAAATCAGAATCTCTTCAGGATGAAATTAGTGTCAGTTAAAGGATACCGTGGCGCCGGTCCATTCCGTGTCGCCTACAGGTTCCGCGGTGAATTAACGATCGTTTCTCGAGAAACACGACCACGAGTTTCGTTACCTCATTATCCGAGGATCTTCATTACGTTATCCGCGAGCTGAGTGTGATCGATTATATCGAACGCTTTGGACGCGCTCTATCGAATTTCAAATTTTAAAAAACTTCTTTATATTCATGGATGGAATCTTTAGCATCTGCATAGAATGCTGAAAGAAATTTAAAAGTGTGTAGAACACGTGTTCGGTACTATAAGCTTCAGTTTGATTGATTCACAATGTGCTGTGATTGGCCAGTTGACACACGAATTACTAGACTGCGAATTTTCATGGCAAATAGAAATTTTTGTGGACAATTATTTCTTTCTTTAATAATTTTATTGAGTAGAAGATAACACAACAGCATTTTTCAATTCTTTAAATGTGTTTACTGTCTTGCATTTGATCTTATTTTTTTCCATGAGTGTGTTCAGTGCTACGATCTTCAATTTGATTGATTCAGAATGTGCTGTGATTGGCCACTTCACATACGAATTACTAGACTGCGAATTTTCATGCTGAATAAAAATTTTTCGTATGAATTACTAGGTGCACAAGAGCTATGTGGTTATTTCTTCCTTTAATAATTTTATTGAGTTGACAACAGTATTTTTCAATTCTTTAAATGTGTTTACTGTCTTGCATTTGATCTTATTTTTTTCCATGAGTGTGTTCAGTGCTACGATCTTCAATTTGATTGATTCAGAATGTGCTGTGGTCGATCACCTCACATACGAATTACTAGACTGAAAATTTTCATGCAAAGTTGAAATTTTTAAGAGATTAAAGAATACTTTACTTCAACGTGTACAATGGCATGATTAATTGTATTCCCTTTAAAGAAACTGTGTCTTCTCTAGCTCAGTCATAAGTAGACTGCGGATCTTTAAGCAAAATAAAAAATGTTTGCATTGATTGCAAGACACAGGAGCCAAATAGAAAATTCTTTTTTCTTTTAATTGTCTTATTAAGCTGAAATTAATACACTGATGTCCTCAAATCTTCGTAATTCGTCCACTGCTTTAAATTGCACGTGTCCATTTTCGTCATAATTGCATAAAATCCGCAGTCTAGTCATAAGTGACTTCCATTTTTCTCTCTTTAAGTCGTATCGGTCCAAGGTGATCAATAATCAAATCCGAACTGTACGCGAGAAACTGTATCATTATTATTACAATTTCCTTATTGGCTAAATTGTAGGTTTACCCATAAAGAAGTTCTCTTGTGATTCATTCGATATTATTCCCGGTGTCTAATCTTCTATAATTCTCCAATAAGTCTACCACTTTCGGAAACTAATTAATCTGGCGCACCATATATAAGGATCGGCGGACGAAGACTTCTTTAAGGTCGAAGTACGTCCGTCTAAAGGCCGTTCCGAAGGTCTTCTGTTATATCGTCGGCACATCTCACCACGATGAATCACATCAATGTCTCTCGACGCTTCGCAGTCGTTTCTACCCGGTTAACAATCTCTGCAAGTTTTTCCCACAGTGGTTTTTCGATGCAATCGTCAGCCGCAGCAATGACTCGTCCATAGTCGCTGAATCACTTGAGTGGCAATTCTACCAATTTACAAAGAACGGTACAAGCTTCGTAGGAATACTTAGCTAACACAGAACCATCGGCGAACAACGCCGTGATTATAATTAATATGCCATAATGAGCCGCTCGAAGTGGTGCATGCAAAATAAATGGAAATGAACCAGTTATTCCTACGTGGGAATCTGGAGCACTAATTCAGTGTCTCCTTACTAACAAATACTTGGAATATGATCGGACAAGCTAAAATAACTGAAAGAAGCTGTAGAATTGCTGCAACAATATTGATAATTTTCGTAGTCTGTGGTCAATTAATTAATTTTTTATTTTTGCTCTATATTCAATTTACGTGAACTAATGTATGCAGAAATAAACGTTGTTAGATAATGTTTATCTTCATTAAACATATTGAATTTATACGATAGTTTCTATGTATAATTTATGGACATTGATTAAATGTACGCAAGTAAATGTTAATTGGAATTCACTTTTAGCGTGGAATAACACTTTGTGTATAAAATCATACAAGTCTATGTTATGAGCAGCTGACTTGATGCAAAATAAAAATTGTTCGAACATATAAAAATCATTCTGCCTTTAATAATCTTAATAAATTTGGAATAATATATTAGCATCGTTAAATTCTTTTAATTTTTCTGCCATTTTAAATTGTACCAATTCATTTTCGTCATTAATCCATAAAACTCGCAGTCTAGTTATGAGAATTGTATTTGTAATATTTACATTTTAGCACAGTTTAACGATGCTTTGTCAGTTATTTTAGTTTTGATTAATAAATGCGCTTAAAGATCATATACATTTCAACAGATATCGAAGAGTAAAATACAAAAGTTGGGAATACTGTTTAAAGAATTGGAAGGACGATTCAAGTTCGTCACAGCTTTAACTTAAGCAGAACCTTTCATACTTTCAACAGAATCAACATTTCTCATTAACGCGAAACTCAATGGAATAGAAGTTTCATCAAATCCGCTGCATTTTGCAACAGTTTTCTTGGAACAAAGGAGATAACAGTCGTAGAGCTAGACTGGTTGCCTAATTAATTGAAAATTTTCACGGTTTTATTCGGCCCGGCTAATTAGTGTTTCACGAGGATACAAAATTCCTTCGGCCCCTGATGGACGTAATATTACGTCGTTACATTCCATCGTGGCTTGCTGCCAGCTCTACCGCATGCCGAGCCCGTAAATCTGTATAATGAATTTTTTATCGTTCCAATTCATCCGATTACGCAACCCGTTTATTACCTTCCGGAATCAGGAAGATCGCGGAGCTAACGAAGGACGCGGTAATGTCCGAGGCTGGCCAGCAAGATAAATGGCCGGATAGTCCTCGGCGAAGCGAGCGAGCCTCTTCTGCCCCAGACTTTGCGCGCACGATGATGCATAGGAACAAGCCTAACTGGCCACAAGCCGAAAGAGGAACACAGCGAAAGATCAAGAAGAAGGCTCACAACGGTGGTGCTCCCCTCGATGGTTCGGGCCGATAGCGTTAAGGTGCTTGCACAAATTTCCGGTATTTGCCAAGGGAGTGGGAGCACGAGCGGCAGCTTGCAGGCCCGTTCCGTTATCGTGCGAGAAAATCGCGAATATCGCCGGGCCCCGAGGAGAATAAAGAGCGTACGGTTTGTTCCGGAAAATCTGCGATGTCTCGCTGGGCCTGGCAGGCGACAGGATGAAATTTCACCGCGTGCTCAGCTCTCCCGACTCCATTTCCAGTTCTGCTCGAGCGTGTCGACGCGACGCCGCGCCGCGGCGCGATTTCCTGCAACCGTCGGGATCGTAAATCGAAAGGTGTTCCGTGGCAGTCGATAGGTTCCTGATTTCGAAACCAGTAAAAATCAGAGCTCTCCGCGGAAGTCTGGAAACCAAGCCTAACGCCGTATAGCAACACAGCCCCGGATATCGGACACGATGTTGATGTTGCCGGTTACGTAAACCCGGACAGCGGAATCCATTGCAGAGGAAGTTGCTCGAGAGGTTCAGAGTGAGAATCGCTAATTTTTATGGTTAGATTCAATCAGATCCTTGCGGATCTAGATCTAATCACAGTCTGGGGTAAAATTAATAGATATTGTTTAAGTTTCTTGTCAGATTTAATCCTGTTACCAACACTTTCGTGGTATTTTTGTGGTTAAAATGAGTACAAACACGATATGGTTTGAATCGTATTTGATGATTAGACTGCGGATTTTATGCATTTATGACAAAAATGGACACGTACAATTTAAACCAGTGGACACGTTAAAAATATTTACAGACCTGAATGTATTAGTTTCAGTTTAATAGGATAATTAAAAGAAGAATACAATTTTTATTTGGCTCCTGTGTCCTGCAATCAATGCGAACATTTTTTATTATGCATTTATTTTGCATGAAGATCCGCAGTCTATTGATAATATACGAATTCTTCTTCTGTCTTAACCCTCATTCGTTCCTCGGGGTGAAAATTCACCCATTCACGTTTCTCGCATATTGTAAAACGATTGATTTATTTCTCCGTGTGTTGTGCGATATATTTCTTTAGAATGTCACGTTAAAAATGAAACATGATCTGTTGATTTAAAGTATAAAACAAATGGTTGAAATATTATCGTAGACTCATTTATGTATTTATTTCTAGGGAGCGTATGAGGGTTAATACACAAGGCAGAAAAGTAACAATCAAGATTTAATCTGTAGTTATATTGTGCATTAAAAAGTTATTGTTGACTACGTGCAAATATATTTATTTTTATGTATGTTAATCTCATTGGGAAAAAATACCGCAGTAATACGGTACATTTATCCTAATTCAGTTCCTAAGATGGAAGGCAAACATTTGATTTTCTAGTTAGTTTGTCTATTAACGAGGAAGTTGAAAGGTAAAGTAGCTGTCCACTGGGACGTCGCAGTGAATTGGGTATTAGCGGCAGCTTCTATGGACGCCTGCACATTGTAAAGAATGCAGTTATGCGAGAGCGTCAGGCTTCTGATTGAGATATGGTCGCGCAGTGTCTAACGATTTCCATAAAGCTGGAGCACGGTAGTCTTGTTGGGGAGAGAGTGTGCTCAGCGATCGGAACGAGCACAATTCGGTCATTTGTTCATAATCGAAATTGCCGTTTCCTCCACGCGTATCTTAGTCTGACACAAATTACGGGAAATTACGGAGGTATGTGCTCGCTCGGAGTACTTTAATGTACAGGATTTTGTTGGCTCAGAACTACCGTTGGTACGGAACGGATTCGTAGGAAACGGATTAGCATAATATTGCGAATTTTATCAGGATCTCTTTTTATTGCCGTATAGGTACGGATTAGATAGGGGTACTGTAATCACGGGTAAAACATTCTATGCTTGGCTACCTCGTCTGTATTTAACGTAAGTGCGCATTAGCAATTTCTTGCGGGCTTTGCAGCGTAGAACCTAAGGTCTGAGTATTTGCCGATCGAAAAACATGAGTATGAGGTCACACGAAGGAACATCGTCAAAATATAACTTTAACCCTTTGGGTACAGATTTATTTGAAGATTTTTTGCATATGGAATGAATTCAAATTTTTGATTTATGGATTAACGTAAAAATAATAGATTTTATGTAAGATTTCATTTATTGTAGTGATAGTATTTATATAGTTTGAAATTCGAATGACGAGTCAGACTCGTCAACTGTAACTTTGACATAACATGTGCATGACGAGTGTGAGTCGCCAAATGTACCCAAAGGATTAATACTTCAGTGTGCATGTGATGTATTTTTCTTAAAAATGTTTTATTCATATCTTTCTTGTCTATGAGATTGAATGTCTTGTGATGAAAACAGCTTAAAATGGAGTATGATTTTTCTCAATATTTCGAAAACTCCGAGTCCGTTTTAAAATTTCGTTGTTAAATTTCTCAATATTTCAAAACGTCTGCCTTTAAAGCGGCCCCTAGACGATCAATATTATGGTCAATATATAGCACAATATATTGCACAATAATATTGGCTCATCCACACGAGACAATATTATTGCCGAATAAGTTAGTGCACGACACTGCAGTTAACATGTGGAATAAAAAGAAAGCAAGTTGTGTGGCAATGAATAAAATTTTTTAACTAACTGCGACTTATCAGCACTCTGGATACTTTTCTTTATATTTCCGAAGCAGATGTTCGTATTGTTAATTTTTTTAATCCTGTTACTATACTCTTTACTCTTGATATTCCATAAAGCAGGTAAGCTCTGACACACCTCGATACATTCTGAAATGAATTTTCTTTCTTCCTCTTTTTCCTTCGTAGCCATACTTGAAAATTCAATGTTCACTTTGCGACTGTGAAGATAGAACAGAGCCAATATTGCGCAATATTACTCGCAGACGAAGCAATATTTACGGGATTGTACAATAAAAATCAAACTCTTTTTGATTGACTCAATATATTGCGCAATCTTTCAATTTAATTTACAGACGATCGATATTATTGTACAATATCAATTATTATGCAATACATTGACGATAATATTGACCGTCCAGGGGCCGCTTAAGAGATAACACAATTTTATTCTTTTTTAAAGCGCAATACAAACATTTGTGTATTTCTTGGCGACAGATAAACTCGGAACTAATTGCCTTTCGTTCAACTTCCATCACAACATGGACACTGTCGACAGTGACAGGTGTGTTCTCTATTGTTCTCTTCTCCGTTCATTACGCCGTGAGCTGTGACACGTGTCGCCTTAGCGAACACGAGTCTCTGAGAATTGGAACAAACGAAACGTATGAAAGCGAGCGTTCTTACTTTTCACTGGTCTTTTGTCTGGAACAAAAACTGTTGTCATGTCGCAACCAGATCGATCTAAAATGAATTTCAAAACCCTGTTTGTACTACTACATCTTATCTACTCTGTAAATAGTTACAAACAACATACCACTCCGAAAATTAAAATGAGTCTAATCTCATTTCGCATCAATTTTAATTGTACAATATTGTGGACGATAATTGGCCATTTCACAGTTTCTACAATCACTTTCTTCTACTTTACTGTACTACAATTAAAAATTCGTCACGTTCTCGTTCACATGCATTAGTATTTATTAGTATTTACACGAAGTAGAACCGGTGGGTCGTGATCAGACGCACCAACCGATTCCTGGTCATAATTCCGATTCCTATTCGTAACTGAAGCTTGTCAGAGAAAATTTTCTTTGGAGGTCCTATCGAATGGTATAAAGAAAGATCAATTTGGTTTCGGGACACTTTTGATCCCACTAAGTTTCTATTTACGATTGCCTATTTTACCACGTTTTACTTAACTCGCTTTCTTGTCTGTCTGTCTCTTTCCGTCTGTTTGTTTGTTTGTTTGTCTGTTCGGTATAAATTTTGCAATTGATTTTAAACTACCCGATGAGCTAGAGACTTGAAACTTAGCTCCGAACTGGATGACAATGCAATATTAACTCGCTTTCTTGTCTATATGTTCGTCTAATAACGAGTTATTAACGAAAAACGAGGACCAATCAGTGCGCGTGTATTACGGACGGATTCCGGCTCGGCCAATGTCAACGCCTGGCTCTCCGGGGCCTGTCCTCTGATCGATCCATGTTAAATCATAATTTTTGGAAAATCTTTCTTACATATCATTTCGTAAACCAATGCTTCTGATTGATATGAAAAATCAGGTAGTTTGATACATTTATAAAAAAGTTATTCTATTTCAACCCTTTGCACTCGGAACTATTTTAATTGGAAAATTGAACATTTCTTCCGATCTAGAATATTTCCATTCCCTATGATTTTTGAAATTTTATGCATATGAAATTAGTATAATACCTCATACAATACCTGAATGTCTAGTAATTGATTAGATATCGATATATTTAATAATGTAAACAATATTTTGAATAATGGTACCGCAATTTTTAGTGATGCCTCAGAGGGGACAACCGAGTGCAAAGGGTTAAAGGGCGTACGAATACTTTTTACACTCACTGTATGTATAAAATTCCAAGTTATCGAGTTGTTCTTACATCCAGATTCATTCGCTGTCGCACCGGTAGATTAGGAACGCCCTGCAGACAAACGTGATGATTTGCAAGGGCGGAAAGGTTGAGGTACGGCCTACAGGCAAACGTGATGATTTGCACGGGCAGAAAGATCGAGGAACGCCGAGCTACAGCGATCGTTAGCTGGGAAAGGGTTAAGGAATAATTTCAGGAAACGTCCGGTAAAAAGCGTCGAACAGCTGGCTCGTCACGAGATCGCCGGTCGCTCGAAAGCAACGAACCAACGACGTGTCTATTGTGTTTGAAGAAGTCCGATTTCTTGCCGGCAATAATAGTTGCGTGCCGCTCGTTCACGGAGGTAGGAGATCCTCTGGAAAGCGATGGGGTCAGGCAAAAGGGTAAATAGCAGATAAGAATCCAAGTGCGCTCGCGTTAATCATTTCCGACACGCACCGGGTATCCTTGAGGTAAACGGTTGTGAACCGTACCTTAAGGTCGCCGGTTTCGCCGGCTCGTTCGCCGGCGACCTTATAGGGAATCGCGCGGATAAAGCGCCGGAGGATTCGTGTGCGGGATGTGTCAAGGAACGTGGCAATGACTTCCATGAGGAATTTCTTAGCCGTGTATCTCACGCAGAATCAGCACACTGTTAGAAGCAATCTCCGTACCCGGCATCAGGCAGATTCGTTCGCTCATTACGGTCGAATCATTTGACCAGCGAACTCCCGGACCCCCAAGCTGCTAACTGTGAATTTCCTGCGTTTAAATGTCTGCGACGGAATCTTAGGTAGAATCATTCTACCTGTTATTACGCTGTGGGAATTTGACGAGTAAATCTCTGCGCCGCGGACTTTAATACATACGCCGACGATCGAAGTTAAACCTCACTTATTTCTCTTGTGGCAATTTGACTCGTTCTTCACTGCTTCTGGAAAGCGGCACCATCTTAATCTTGCCTCATCTTAATGCATTTCTTCGTTCGCGAAAAGCGGAATTTAGAAATTAGCTTGCTGTCATATTGGACGGGGCCGCGTGTTAGACATTGTTGAGTTGTTTGCTAGTAAGCTTTTCCTGATGAAAGAACGTAATATAATGGAGAGACAAGCAATTAATTTTTTAAAATAAAAGTAAAATGAGAACATGGTACAGAGTTGAACACGCAACATTGTCTAACTCCGTGTTCAACAGATCCTTATCTTCTATCCAACGAAGAAAGATACGAAATTGTTGTACCAACTTAAACAAGAAGAGCTTCAACGTAGTAAATAAAGAAATGACGATGGATAAGATCAATTTTAAACTTGTATAAAAATGCGAGGAATTCTAACAAGTAAACCTGATGAGACGAATATTATTTAACACTAAAGCTACCACCACCGGTCAAAATGACCGGTTCGAGATCTTTTATTTTACATTTATTGAAATAATAACAATTATTTGATAAGAAATTATTGTGTAGATGTCTTTAATAGAGCACGTATTACAATAGAAGCCGCACAAAGTCTAAATCAAATTAATCTTGTCATTTTTATTATGTATATTTGTATAAGTTCCAGTTACTTTTGAGACTCGGTAGGTTTTGTGTTGAATATTATGAAAGGCTTTGCAAGTATGCAAAATTGGAAGGAAAAGATGGAAAGTAAACAGTCGTGTATTTTCTGTAAAGCTAAGACATTTTAGTCGCTTTTAGTGCTCGGTAGGTTTAGTATTAAGCAGTTCATTCGGATAAATATTTTCTTATAATTCTGTTGCAATCCAAATTCTTGCTGTTTCCTTGGCAAACAGAACTTCGAAATTAACGCAATAATCAGTTTCAGAAGAAGTCTGTGTACTAAAAAGCATAATAATACCCATTAAATGTCTACAAGATTGAACCAATTGTAAAACGAAAGTCTGTATATTATTAAAATTGGTTTCGAGAAATCACGTTCCACCTGCCAATTATCTGAATAACTCATGAATAATTAAAGTAATAAGAAATAAAGAAGGAAAGCATTTTCTCTTTAATACAGTTTCGCTGTTTCATGTTCTCTTCTGTGTTTCACTAAACTAGCATTGGCCAGTATCGCCCATTCATTATTACTTAATTAAAACTGTTACAATTGCGCGCGGGGAACAGAAAAAAGACCGTGTTCGAAGGAATAGAAAGTGCGCGATTAGTCATCGAGGACGTAAATACTGAATCACGTGCGCGGCTGCTAAAGACTTTCCGTGGCTTTGAACCAGCTCGATACAAACGTGTACTGTACGTAATGATAGTTTTTCGCGCTTTTTGTAACAATGATTGATACGTACTTCCGCGCGTTTAGCTTTCTCTATTATTGTATTTTATTTCTCTTTCTAACCTGTGTTTCGCCAACCTTCGCGATTTGTGTGTTGTTTGTTATGCATTGTTACACCCCCATTTTTTACTGTTCGAATTCTGTCTACTTGTATTTATGGCAAAAATAAGTTGGTGTAATTTCAAACATTAAAAAGATTACAAGAATTCTAGAGTAGCGATAATCGTCTTGTAATTATTGCCGACAATTTTTATGTCAAATAGACCAAGTAATGGAAAGACAAATGCTTAAATTTAGAAATTAAATTTATTGAAAATGTTGTGCTTTCTATGAAATATAAGATTATTTTTAACGCATTACAAAAACTTATTTGTAACCATTGAAAACACGATTCATCCGTTGCTGTACGATTTTCGTTACGTCTTCATCCCCAAAAATGTCACTGAAGAGAGAAGAAAATCTATAATTCCTGTATAGGTACATTTATTCGTATGCTCAAATGTTTCTTACAAAATAATGACATTATATTTCGTCTAAAAAGAATAGCATAACAATCATGTGTTAAATTTTATATAAAATCTTCGTCGCGAGTCTGACTCGTTATAATGCGGCAAGGGGTTGAAAACAAGAGTGTGCTTTAACATTAAATTGATCCACATGCGAGATAAATGAAAACTGATTGACATCGTAAATGACAGTACCTAGCAGACTAGTGAAATTATTATTCTATTCTATCATTTTAACACTAAACCTATCGAGCACTAAAGACGATTATGTAAAATGTTTCAGCTTAAAAAAAAATAACAAGGCTCTATCTATTTAGATTTTGTGCAATTACATTATGTGCTTGGATGAAGAAATTTATCGTATCAATTACCATGTAAGCAACTTCATAATTTCAATAGCTAAAAATATAAAACCGGTCATTTGACCGGCAGCGGCTTAATATTATTAAGATTTAGTAAACATGTTTGTTTAACTTGACATTCCGTATGCAACAGCCTAACGATAAGCTGAAAATAATGCAGAATATTTTCACTGTTTTGTATTCGACGTGCTCATTTTTATTAGGAACGCATAAAATCCGCTCGTGTTCTCTACAGGAAGAATTCCAGTGTCTCTGTAGCGGCGTCCATTCCTATTTCTCATTCGCGCGGACGTTCGCGAAGTTATTACCATACCGATGTGCAACAGACACACGGGGCCCGTTTTATTATTCCCATTCGAAGCCGGAGATCCTCTCGAAACGGTTGGTAATTTGCGTTCGGTCCCGATCCTATCGGCGCGGTATAAAATCTCGCGGCTAAAATTCCGGAAGGCTGTCGAGGTCGACGGGGAAAAGTCGACGGCGCGGCGTGGCCAATGGCGTGGAGGTCCACGTCGTCGGCCGAAGTCTGCAGAAACCATAAAGTATTTCTCGGCAACTTTGCGCGGCGCCGCGGTGGTACGTGCGCTTCAAGGCCGCGGGAGAACCAAGCGTGAAACTAGTCCGACCGGTACCAGAGTATGGTAGCTATTATACAGCTAACGTATACAGCGGATCGCAGAAGTGTTCGGTTTAGCGGAAGGCGAACCCGAAGCAACCCGTCACGTACAATATAAAACTCCCCGGTTGGTACGTGCCACGGGCGCCCGCCCGTCGGACACGAGGTGCATTTCATGGTTTTCTCGGTCGGATGATTGCACCCTAGACCGCTGCGCTGTTGCGCCGCGCCTGCACTGCGACTGCGGGGAAAAAACGCGCGACGCAACCGGTGATTTTCTAAAAGTAAATAAAACGCCGATGCGGTTTCCTATGAAATGAAATCCGGCGACCGCTTCTTGCCGGACCCTCGCCTCGCCTCGACGAGCCAAATTGGCTAATTTTCATGGAAACGAATGGGCCCCCGATTGGCTGCAACGCGCAGAATCGAACCGGGGCCTCGCACATAAAAGGAGGAGTGGAAACGCGTTTTTCCAACCAGTCGCATTTCAGATTGCAGAAGCAATTTTACCTGTAACTGCGAATAAGCATTTTTTAAATTATTACGGATCGTCATGCGAAATCAAGATTTCCCACCTCGATTGCAACAAACTGGGATCAAATTGATATTTATTTTCGTTCTTATTGGGTCCAGTAGGTTGGAAGCACAAAGACAAGCCTGCTGATTTTTATGCAAGATAAAGACTTCCCAGCTCAATTGCAACAAACTGAAATAAGATCGACGAAGTATATGAAAAATAATTCCCAAAGTAAATTGTTGGTAGAACAAGTATTGGATGACCATCGGATTGGATATTATTTAATCCTTTGCATAATTGAAAATTGCTATACATACTACATTACTAAATTCCTGTACAAATAGATTCACTACATTAAGACTAAATTATTTAAATAAAAAAAGAATTTTAGTATACTTACCACGTTTTTAAGACGGACTAAAAAGTATAAAATAATTTTTCCTAGCCCCATACAGAGAGTCCTGAAAATTTGTGATTGTAAATTTTTAATTGCTATGAAAATATTTGTAAGATTTAAAACGAAAAACGTGGGGCGCATGCAATGGAATAGTTCACCTAAGTCACTAACAAATTTATTGCACTGCAAATGATATGAACTGTTGTGCGAGTTTTCTCAATGGCAGCCACTCTCTACACTCCTTACTATTATCTTGCGACCACGTTTTTCGTTTTAAATCTTACAAGTATTTTCATAGCTATTAAAAGTTCACAACTTCAAATTTTCAGGACTATCTGTATGGGGTTAGAAATCTGTATGGGACTAGGAAAAATTATTTTATACTTTTTAGTCCGTCTTAAAAACGTGGTATATTAAAAATTCTGTTTTATTTAAATAATTATTTTCTGCTTTTTAGACGAACAGACAGACAAGAAAGCGAGTTAATATTGCATTGTCATCCAGTTCTGAGCTATGATTACAGTTTCAAGTCTCTAGCTCATCGGGAAGTTAGATCAATATGAATTGTATGTACCGAACAGACAGACAGACAAGAAAGCGAGTTAATAAAAACGTGATAAAATATAAGAGATTATGCAAATGTGGATCTGCAGTATAACGGAGAGCAATAGTCATGAATAATCTGCAAATATTTGTGCAAACTCATGTGTTTTTACAATAGATTCATGTATGCTCCTCTCTAGCATGACTTTCTGTATAAGCCACGTGGACCGTGAGTATCTCATACTGTGTAGCAAATGACATTTGCGAAAATGCAAATGCAATGTGCATAATACGTTCTGCAACACAGTGAATATTTTGATTGAATAACCGAAGGAAAATCTAAGTATATGAAATCCAATTTATGACGTGGGTACGTACAATATAAAGCAGTGGACATATTAAAAAGATTTAACACTAGATTTACCGGCAATTAAAACATACCTATTTCTACCAAAACCAGTCATAATGACTGGTCTTTAGAAAAAAGCTTACAATTAGTTATATATATATATTTTTTGAATGAATACTCAATTATATATAATTTCATACAGTGCAATTTTAATATTATTATACTATAATAAAGAGTACAGTTAACAAATAACATAAGTGTAATTCGAAATTTTATTTTAATTCTCTTGTCATGTTTATGTTTTGGCGCCAGATAAGACGTAGGGTGCGATAACATTTCCTAACAAAAACATCGATAAATATCTATCTACATATCCAATTAACGGTTTCAGCTTCGGGAAACGGATTATAGTATTGGTATAAGTAGCCACGATACAAAATTATTTTGATTCTGTATAAATAAAATAAAGATAAAATTCATTATATTACTTCTTTAGTTATTGTTGTAAAAGTCATCACATCATTGCGAAAAAAAATGTAACACGAAGTAGGAATTTCAGAATGAAATTGTAAAACCAGTCATTTTGAGTGGCGTGGTAGATCCAGTGTTAAGGACATCAATAAGATAATTAAAATATATAAGAAGTTTCTTTTTGGCTCCTGCGACTTGCAATATATGCAAACAATTTGTACTTTTCATAAAGATCCGCAGTCTAGTCATTAGTCTGTCAAGAAAGTGCAATTGCAAAAATAATATACAGTTGTTATTAGCAGTATTGTAGTTTCGTTGTAGAAGATGAGAATTCTAGTCAAGTTTGAGGATAGATCATAATGTTTATTTCCCGTGTGGGCTCAGCTAAATGAACGTTTTCCAAATCGTTGGAGTTAAATAAATAAACATTAGCTTGCTAATCGCTATCAAATCGCATGTCTCTCAGGTGAAGAACCTCGAGAGCAACAGAAAGGAATTTGAAGTAATTATAACATCGTATAATCATCCGATTATTTAGAAATGATAACATATTCTATTGATATTATCACACATAATTAATCGCCACATTTTCTCTGACTAATAATTTCACTAGTTCACTAATTACTGGTTATTACGATTTGAATTACGTTTCACTTATCTCGCGTGCGGATCAATTTAATGCAAAAACGCAGGTTTGTCTTTAATCGGGTTTTCTGTTTTAGAAAGTGCATTGTGCATTAACTCGTTGCTAAGCATGACGTCAGTTCTGCACCGACAAATTGTGTACTAGAATCGTGTTACAAACATGTTTTTTTTTCGATGCGTTGCGAGTCAAGCCAGCACAGAAATAATTGAGAAATTAAAACTTAGCATAACGATTATCGTCTCGATCCTTTCTCATCCTGCGGATCCTATAATCCAGCTTATAGTACTCTTCATATATTAGCACAAAAATTTCGAAACGTGTGTAGCTATTGTGAAATGTCGCTCTAAACTAACTTCGTTATCTTCATTTGCAACAATCTAATATAACAGTAGCCTGAATCCATTATTACTGGCAATGTTGTATAATTACTAGACTGCGGATCTTTATGCAAAATAAAAATGGTCAGCATCGATTGCAAAAGATAGAAACTAAATTGAACGTTATTTCTTCCCTTAATGATTTTAATGGAGGAGACATCTTCAATTTTTAAAACTTTTCAACAATTTTGAATTTCATCTACTCAATTTTCCTATAAATTCATAAAGATCCGCAGTCTAATAACTACAGGCCAACTATTGTTCGACAAATTGATTTATCAGGAAGTGAAAATGTAAGAAAATCTCTTCATTTTTCGAGAAGTATCGGGTTGGAACGAAAGTTCGTAGCGTTTGTAAATTAAAATTGAAAGCTAACATTCAGATATTTATTCATAGATTTATTCAATAACATAGAATAGAAATGCTTTATTTTTAGCCTTCCGGCCATAAAAAGGGGACTCGGTTTACAATTCTAATTAAACTCTCTCATCCTTCCACACATCTCCGGACCCACCCATACATTTTGCTTTGAGCTATCTATCTCCTATCTTTTCTTTCCTTTTTTTCTCTAACTTCCTCAGCCATTCAACTTGGACTGATCTAAAGTAGTTCAACCAAACCAATTAGTGTAGTAAATTAATCACTGATAATATCTGTAATGCTTTTTGGATTTTGCATACCCAAGGTCACACGAAGATCATTGTATAATATGTCATTGAAGAGGACTTCACCCCTACTATTATATCGCAGTAAAAAAAATATATAGTTCCATTAAAAAAACAATTGATCTTGATAGAAAAAAATGACCTTGAAAAAAGTTTTTTCCCAATCATTATATTCGGTTAGGTTGATATTGTCCTATAACGTTTTTTCTCTGTTATTAAAACTAAGCGAGATATTCAAGGTGGTCAAGTTAGCTGGGACACCCTGTAAACCTAGTTTGTATCCTCTCTATCTCTATTCTTTCTTCATAACCGCAAATCTTCACTCCATGCATTAAGACCCCTAAAACTACTCAATAACATATTTTCCATTCTGTTCTATTACTTTTTGCCATTTTCGAAGTAACTTCTCGTTTTATTGAATAAACATATGAATAAATACCTCATTTTTTTTCTCCGATTCGTAATTTGAAAACGCTACGAACTTTCTTTCCAACCCAATACTTTTTGGTACTTTATTTAAAACTCGAAGTTAGGGGATCGCCCATTGGTGGGGATAAAAATTTGAACAGTTACGGCGGAGACCTCCGCGACAGCTACGGAGAGAATACTGTATCTCGAATACTGTGAACGTTTCGACTGCGGATCCTCGATACGCGAGCTGTTTTATAGAGCCTGCACGAAATTGCGACTTGCTTCGAGAAGCGGGACAAGCAGGCAAGTCGTTTCTTTCCGAGAAGCGGTAGAAACGAGAGGATCGCCTAGATCTCTGAACGCGGAAACCACGCGCGAATCTAAACGCTTCGCCCCGGAGCCCCTCATCGTTACCGGTTTACCGAAACAACCGTCTCTAAACCGGTTCGCGGAATTAAAATTTAACAACGACAGTGTCTGAATCATTCCACCAACGAGTACATTGAACGCGTTCGGCTACGACACGGTTCACCGGCGATTTCATCTAGTTATCATTACACATTTCATAAGGAGAGGTTTTAGGCGGGTACCGTTCCTAGTATCTGGCACCGATAAGATAGTCTTTCTAGTAAAAACGTGACCGACATAGACTCCGAATTATAATTAATCCCCATACGATCCTCATATACAGTTATTATATTACAAAGATTGTCGGCTAACAATAAAATCACTGGACCTGTAAAAATAACGGACTTTGAATTCTTCAGTCTGCGATTATTGAGATTGTAAATATGTATTTATACAGAATTTCACTGTTTGATTTAGATATTAATTACTAGACAGCGGATCTTTATGCGAAATAAAAATTTTCTACCTGAATCACAACAAACCGGAGTGACATGGACATTTATTTTCTCACTTAATAATAGACCGGAAATAATATAAAAGTATTTTTAAATTCGTTTAACGCTACCAAGCACTAAAATGTTTTACCTTACAAAAATGTCAAAACTGTATTCACTTGGATTGTGTACAATTTTTATTATAGTATGTGCCGGAATAAAGAGATTTATTGAAACATTTCCCATGGAAGTAGCTGTATAATGTTAATAGTCATAAAATAAAAAATATGAAACCGGTTTGACCGGCAGTGCTAGGTTTAGTGTTAATGTTTTCAATGTTTTAAATTACACCTACTCATTTTTGTCATAAATGCATAAAATCCGCTGTCTATTGATTATACATAATAAAAATCTCGTTTGTAGATTTAGTGTTACTATTCTACACATTGTTACTAATATTAAATAATTTATATATTAAATAAAAGAATTTACGGTTCTAAAATCGAAGTATATAAAATAGAAAATAGGTTAATTTTCATCCGAGAGTACTAAACTTTTGTATTAGTTAGGTGCTCAGACATCGTTATTTGTAATTGGTCCACTTCTTCGAGGAATACTTTCTATTAATATTCGAACGGTGAATGGTCTGAAACGAACGCAAAAACCATTCTACTTACAGTAACAGAAATTTAGCATAAAATTGAGTACACATTTGTTTAACATATGTGTGACAAACTATATAAATAAATGACGAATGAAACACTGACCAATCAGAGCGCGGCTACAGCGGACAAATTCCGGTACGAACATTTATTTAAAAATACTTCATTTGCGAAAGAGTGAAATTGATTCGCAAAGGGGTGAACTTGGAGTGCAAAACTGTATTACAACAGATGTTTCAGTAGTTAGACAATTTAATTGAGAAGACGCATATTATTCAAATAATAATCGCTATTATTTTAATAGGAATTGTAAATTTAACTCTCTTGGATACACTTAAGGAATGTGATACATTGGTGTCCTATACGTATATTTTTAATTTCATTGAAACGCAAACTGTTAAATATCTCAATTTAAACTTAAATGGATTTGGGCCACTTTCAAACAACGCGGCGCAAATGTGTCGCATAAAATGGCGTTTCAGAAAAAATTCTTAAAATGGTCGCTTAGAACTGCAAGGTACATAGTTGTAAGTTCGATTACGAAAGGGCAAAATCGGGTTAAACGCGACGCCAGCAGAGATACGACCCTTTGTCGAGCGACAACAATAGAAAAAGACACGCCTCAGCGTGGAATGCCAAGGTAGCGAAATGGAGAAAGGTTCGACCGGTCGAACGCGAAATAAGTGCTCGTCGGTACGCTAATTACCTAGGCTAGATTGGGCAGCGACTAGTTGCGATCTTAATTGGCGCACTGGATCGTTCCATGGGCGCGTCTGTTGTGCCTCCTCGGAACAATACGGCGCGATCGAGCTGGTCCAAGCAATCGTAATTACGTATTTCGCAATCGTGACGCTTTCACGAGTGCACACACAGGTACACAAGTACACAGGTACACCCTCTCTCGCGTTATCGCCTACGCGGTGAAAATGTATTATCAAGCGCCGTTGCAAAATAATAACCGTCGGTGTCGGCGGCTCGTTCAAGCGTGTCGAACATCCTCTCGTTCGCCGTGCAAATGGCCAATATCGATCTTGCCGGGCCTCTCTTCCGTGACGATGATTTTTAGTAATAACAACCGCAGGCCCGATAACGACGCTTCTCTATAGGAACGGTTGTTTCGTTAGAATTCGAAAGCGCTTACACTCGATCTCTGTCCAGATATGGACATCATCGTAGGCGAATGGAACTGCGCCATTGGAATGGCAGCAGAAGAAGCGAGATGCTGCTGCAAGTTCCAATTAGCAATCCGATGATTTCTGAAAAATGGAAAATTTTATTCCTGATTTTTAAGACTAGACCTACCGCTGCCGGTCAAATGTGACCGGTCTTACACTTTTAATTTTGTAATTATTGAAATGATGACGTTGCTCGCATGGAAATTGAATCGACAAATTTCTTTACTCAAACACATGTTGCAATAAAAATTGCACGAATTCTAAATAAATAGAGTCTTGTCAGTTCTATCAGCTAATATATTTTAATCGTTTTCAGTGCTCGGTAGTTTCAGTGTTAGAAGTACAAATCGTCGGTGAAAGTTCGTTCCGTGTCTCCGGGCACTGAAGCGTTCATTTTTCTAGGATCATGCTTCAATTCGAAGTTTTTTCTGGGGAAATATCATTTATTAGTGGACTGCGGATTTTATGCATCTATAACAAAAATTGCCTCATAATCAATCGCTACGCAATTTCTTTTATTGGCCAATTTTAAATTGAACAAAGCATTGGCATTTTTTAAGATATTAAATATTAACTAGTTATAAATAAAAAGTTTACACTAAATTAATCACAAATTGTGACATCTCATTTAAAAAAAAAATGGACTTGCACCACTTTCAAAATAAACGGTCCATATAATTCCATTACGTACTTTAAAAAAGACCAGTACATCAGTGGCGGATCTAACGGTAAGCGGACTAAGCGGCCGCGTGGGGCCCCGCGATACCATAGGGCCCCGAATTTTAAATAAATTTATAAATTTTTAAATAACTCTATTTAATGCGTAACGGTATGAAATTTTCCATTACTTTTCTTTTTTGTTTAATAAATTTATGAGAGTTTTCTTGCGACTTCTATTTCTAACTTGAGTTTGAGGGCCCCAAAATTTTCACCGCTTGGGGCCTCCACTTAACTTGAGCCGCCACTGCAGTACACATTGCATTAATCTTCCCATTGCGTTATTAATCTTTCCCATTGCATTATTAATCTTCCCAAGTGTTTAGTACAAAATCTAGTTCTCCGAAGAATTTATTCTAAATGTAAAAAGTGAAAACTACAAAGCTTGATCGGTAGAACTTCTAGGAGTTACGACTTCCATGCCAGTCCTGAACTGTTCCAGACTCGATTTGTCGGGTTTTACCTCGACGTTTGATCAGGTTAACGAGGAACGACGCGACAAGTGAGTTCACGCGAGAAGAGTAGTCTCAGTTTCAACCACGCGCTGGCAGCGTTGTGTCATTAAAGAGAAATGTAAGAACTCGTTCACAAGCTATTAGATTTGCTGGCTGGCAAGGAATCATGTTTCACGAGACGAAAGTCGCTCGGAACATTACGCGTAATAAGGGGCGGTGGTCCGGCCCGGACCGGGTGATAATTGCACATTATAGCGCATCTCCTCGTTCCGCTCTTGCTGGTTATTTAAAAAGCTTTCTTTCAGAATAAGTTTCGTCGCGAAACTCAGGCGAAAAGAGGAGCGCGGCTCGTATAACAAAGACTTCTGTAGAAGAGAAAGTGTTGACCTCGATAGAATGAAACTTCGATGAGCTCTCGGAACGGGTTATCACGCTTATCGAGGTCAGAATGAATTCTTTTTGATACGCTCGTATTCGCGATGTTGGCTTTTTTATTCCTGAAATCTCTATATGTGTGTGTGTGAGGGTTTATTCCCGCTACATACAGGGACTCGAATTAATATTCGGACGCTCTAAAAAAAACTATATCTTTTTTAATATTGTACTATACGATTTGAACTTTTTTGGGCAGCTAGAGCAATTAGTTTACTACAGGATGTGAAAAGAAATTTTTTCAAAACTTGCAATTGATCAGAATTGTAGAAAAAATACTAAAAGTTGCATTTTACAACTTTTCTCTCTATGTGGGCCTATATTGAAAATTTAAAAAATACGTTTTGTAGATCTGTGTCAATTAAACATATTCTGAAAATTTCGTCAAAATCGGTCAACGTTGCAATGAGCTACTGACGTCTAAAGAAAATTGCAGATTTTCACGATTTTCGTCCTCTAACTGCAATAAATCGAAGGATTCTTACATCTTTCAATGGCTATCGTTTCTTCCCGCATCAACCGAAAGTAAACCAGTAAAGTAAACTTTAAAATTGCTCTAGCTTCCCAAAAAAGTTCAAATCGTATAGTACAATATTAAAAAAGTTATCGTCTTTTTTAACTACCTTTTGAACCACCAGTAATATTCGGATACTTTTAAATCGACAATAACTTTTTAAATATCAGATCACACGACTTGGATAGTTTTTGAGAAGTTAGAGCAATTAGTATAATACAAGACTTGAAAAAATTTTTGAAAAAATTGCAATTGGTCGGTATTACAGAGAAGAATACTAAAAGTTGTTGTTTACTACTGTGGTGCATTGTAGGTGCGTTTACACATGTTTGTATATATACGAGTGTGTGAATTACATGGTTAATGACTCAGAATTCATGACAAAAATGAATCGTTTGAAACTTCAAAGAATAAAAACATTTAAAAAATGCAGAAATATGAAGACGTTATAAGAAATAATGTATTTTTTATAAAGCATTAAAATACTTGTACTTCAGTATAAATCCTAAGGTGATTTAAAGTAACTTTTTCAGCACCTAACTATGAATGAAATAATTTCATCAGTGAGAATGATAATCATGATTGATGATGCAAAATATTGTGTCACAATGTGTTAAGTATTCTTATATTTTGTCCTTCGTTCGTAGCTTGTTGTGAATATCAATTAGAGAACTTAATATGTTGATCTAGTTGCAACTGTTGATATCTTTTGCAGCGGGAATATTAATTGAAGATTGATTGGGCGAACTGTTACTTAATCGTTGCGTTAACTGTTAACATATCCGTATGCTAGACACTCTCTCTTAGATAATATGAATTGTTTCAGGACGTAATGAGCGAGTACGAACGGATCAAGCGTTCGTGCTTGAAACGAGGTGAACTGTGGGAGGATCCCGAATTTCCAGCCACGCAAACGTCGGTCTTCTATCACCAAACTCCACCTTTCCAGTTCCAATGGAAGAGACCGAAGGTAACCATAACTAGACTGCGGATCTTTATGGATTTATAGCAAAATTGAGTAGATGAAATTCAAAATTGCTGGAGAACTTGACAAATTGAAGATGTCAATAGATGATTCGTCGTCTATTAAAAACATTAAGGGAAGAAATAACATTCAATTTTTATTTTGCATAAAGATCCGCAGTCTATAACTAGTAGACAGTCCTGAAAAATTTTATTTGAAATGAAAATAAATAAATAAATTACCTGAAATAATTTATCTCGCACTGTTATTTTCAATGAATCTTTCACAAAAAGACTTTTGTAAAGAACTGTTTTTATGTGAACATTATCACTAAACAACGACATTCACGCGATTTATTCGCAACGGTTTGCACTAATTACTGTGAAATGGAAGGACGAGGAATCTGCAACGGAAACAGTATGCAACCTTGACACGTAGACTGTCTCTTTGTCATACTCGAGTTTATAATCGCGTAACCAACGGTTCTATTTAACAAGCTACCATTAACGACACTAACGGGTTTCATTTCTACAGAAACAACGTAGACGTAACTATTGATTAAAATAATTTATCCTTCTCCTCATCGTTAGGACAACATTACTTCCAATCATCAATTTGAATAAAAAAAAATATTTAATCACTGGTCTGCGGATCTTCATGGAAAATAAAAATGTTCTGCATTTATCGTGGGAAGTAGGAATAAAATAAAAATTGACTTCGTTAAATTAAAAATAACATTACAGTACCCTTAAGTTTTTCTAATCTTTCACTGTTTTATATTTTACCCAACCAATTTCTTCATAAATGCATAAAGATCTGCAGTCTATTAATCACTATACCAATTTAAAAATTAAAATGGAGACAGTTTTAGAACATTTATTCCTTTCATACAAGATCTCATACGTTGTTTACCAACGTCTTTAATTTGTTTACCTCCTCGCAAGAATTTCTCTCTAAAAAGGTCAAAGCTTCGAATTTTGTGGACATCTTTCAACTCTGCTATTCCTCTGCCATGATGTAAGTTGGATATTGTATTAAGTCGAGTTCATTCAATTTGAATAAGCGAACGGTTTCAAAGATCAATGATCCTTACGGTTAACTTGCGCAATCGGTGCCGCTACTAGGATTGTAAAGATTAAACTCGTCGCTAACATTGCCGACTTGCGAAGTCTATTTCGCCCGGTGAACGAGGCAGCACAGGTTTCTACACTGTAAGTAATTATCGTAATAAATGCGAGTGACGGCTGCGCGTTTCTGCATCAAGGTCGATGATGGCGTTAACGCGTTGGCTATTACGCGATACGCGCGTCCGTGTGTCACGGTTTCGGCGCGACCGGAAAGGATCGAAGGAGAGCGTGACACGAGTGGTGAACAGGAACGATGAACTGAGTATCCTGTGTTGAACATGAGGATCGTCGCTGGCTAAAGCATGAGTCAGGAGGATACTATTTCATCGCTGTTAACCACGTAATATTGCAAACCAACGGCGGTTTTACTCGGCCATTCACGAGGCTGTCGTGCTCTTTACCGCCAGTAATATTATAACAAAATAAATCAGTACTATTACACCTTCACAGTTTTGACTCAGTTGCGCTGTGAAGGCATTGGAAGAATTTAAGAGCACTGTTTCGCCATTTTCGGCTTATTAAAATTATTAAGAGAAGAATTTATAAGTTATTTAGAAAATTCTTTAGATCTACATTGGTCTGATTTTTGTTTTCAATTAAATGATTAAGCAGGCTAAGATTTTAGTATGTATTAAATTTGTTTGGAGTAACTCTTAGGGGGACAGTGAGGGTTCAACATTTTTTAAAATAGGAAGTCATTTTTTGTTATTGCGATACTGCTCAACACTATAAATACATGACATCCGCAGTCTATTAATTAATATTCTCGTATTAGCCTTCGAGTCGTGTGAAACCGCGAGTAATTAAAACGTACGGTTCATATCGCGGTGTATTAATTTGTCAGGGCATATTTGTTGAAACTTCAGCCTTGGAACAAAGGATGATGATATAACACTTCGCCGCTTGTTCTACAGCGCATAATTATTCCGAGACAGGCTAGGAATGTGATCCGCAATGTTGTAGTAGCATTGTCGGACCATCCTCGATGGTTTTTACGTCGCCAAGGCCTTTTTCTCGTTCCTTTCGCGAGTGCAGGAACGGTTTCTACCTGGCTTCCGGTTTCAGACGGGCCGTTTTCACGGTACATATTCCGTGTGGTCGCTCGACGTCAGATTCAGACGGTGACTGCACGGGGGAACATTAATTACAAGTAATTAGAGTCCTGGGACCTTGAACGTGTGCCACTGGTCAATTACGTTCTCATGGTCAAGATCGTTCTTCTTTCGGTTGACTCTAAAAACTTTCATAGCGGGATTTATGCTTATCAAATCGTTGGTACACAAGAATAGTGACACAACTCAAAAATTATTTAAATAAAAAAGAAGTTTTAATATATACCACGTTTTTAAGACGGACTAAAAAGTATAAAATAATTTTTCCTAGCCCCATACAGATAGTCCTGAAAATTTGTGATTGTGAATTTTCAATAGCTATGAAAATACTTGTAAGATTTAAAACGAAAAACGTGGGGCGCATGCAATGGATAATTGATGCACGAATAGTTCACCTAAGTCACTAACAATTTTATTGCACTGCAAATGATATGAACTGTTGTGCGAGTTTTCTCAACGGCAGCCACTCTCTACATTCCTTACTATTATCTTGCGACCACGTTTTTCGTTTTAAATCTTACAAGTATTTTCATAGCTATTAAAAATTCACAATCACGAATTTTCAGGACTATCTATATGGGGTTAGGAATCTGTATGGGGCTAGGAAAAATTATTTTATACTTTTTAGTTTGTCTTAAAAACGTGGTATATCGAAAATTCTTTTTTATTTAAATAATTATTTTCTGCTTTTTAGACGAACAGACAGACAAGAAAGCGAGTTAATATTGCATTGTCATCCAGTTCTGAGCTGTGTTTAAAGTTTCAACTCTCTAGCTCATCGGGAGGTTAGATTAAAATCAATTGCAAAATTTGTACCGAACAGACAAACAGACAGACGAGAACGCGAGTTAATAAAAACCTGGTAATATAGATTTTCCAGGACATTTAAAAGTTTCTTGTTTCCTGCAAGGCTCGTCATGATCTTGGATTTTTAAAATTTTCAAATCTTTTTTGGGAATAAACATTAGTGTTCACCTTGTATGTCGTTCTTCCACATAAAAATATGGGGATTTTGCTATACATTTTTACAATAAACTCGAAATTGGAAATTTTTGGGTTTTGTCACTATTCTTGTGCACCAACGAAATGTTTCTGAGTGTTTTATTAGAGAAAATACACATTGAATCGTTTATTGTGTTACAGGAATTATGCAATCGACCAATATTCGTGAGCGACACGCCGGCCCAGTTCGACGTGATACCTGGAAAAATGGGTAAGAAAATTGTTAAAGCTTATAACTAAATTATCCATATTTATTACGTAAGTTTATTACATAACTTCGCTTAAATCTCACGCTTATATTTTTCGCATTAAATTCGCAGTCTGATTGTATTGCACCACGAATCGTTCCAATAAAGGATCCGCCACTAGGAAAAACAATTTTACTAGTCGTTACGAGATTTAATAATAGTGCAGTTAGGATTCTATTGCCTCTTGCGTCCATTTTCATCAAACCTTTTAGTTTTTCAATGTATAAACTATATTTTCAATATCAAAATTCGTTGCTATCCCAATATCGTTCCAATAAAAGATTAAGAATAAAAGAGAATAACATAAAGGCAACAATCTGCAAGCTATAATACGTGATATGAGCCGCTTACTTGCCAAATCGATTAACTCCATAAAACGGAAAGTGGAGAAATGTGATGAAATAATATACATTGTTTTTCAAAATTCCCTTTAGAATAGAAATTGAAATAAACATTGTATAATGCATAAATACAGATGTAGCTTTTATATAAAGACATGTATAATGAATAAGATAGCATAGCCTTGGTGTAATCGTTATTAATATCACAACTTTTGGGTGACTGTGGGAGTTAATCGATTTGACAAGTGAAAAAAAAGTAATAACATCAAAATTAGTCTTCAAATTGTATTTTTTATTGCAGAAAAAGTTCATTACTTTACATTTTCTAAAAGTTTCTTCGCAAAAATAACTGTTCTCTTACAATATATTATTATTTGTTATTGATTCATCAGCAATATAATATAATATCAGCAATATAAATGATGTCTTCTTCGTCAGCTGTATTTGAGGTCCCGTCATATCGATTCGTTCTTAAGTTTTTGTAGTAATTATGTTTAATAGGAGGAATGAATTTTAACAGATCCATCATATCTTTCCTCTTTTCTCTGGTCACAGTTCTACCTATAGCATATAGCAAAGGCTAGTCTATATTTTCGAGACCTAGTGGTCTACCTGCTCCAGATTTTTTTATATTTATGGCACTAAATTCTGAATCTTGATCAAAGTCGTATTTGAATTATATGACATGGGGTTTTGACCTTCCTAATAATTTAATTATTGCAACGATTTACATTAGAGTATGGAGTTAATCAGAGAACGGCTTCTGAAATAAATTATTTATTATTTGGCGACCAAAAAAATTTTATCGTTTAACGGTGTTAATCTGTATTATTTGGGAAATTTATTGTAAATAAAAGTTATGACTGAACCAAGTGCTTTGACACTTAAATTTACAATATTTCAAAAAAAGAGGTTGAAGTTAATCGATTTGGCCTGTGAACGGCTCATATAATAATGCAGTAGTACGGCATAATTGAGAGATTCTATTGCCACTTATTGTTCAAATGAGCACAACCTGACAAACGAGGAAAATATGATCGGAGTAATTGAATAGTGTGTATAAGATTTGACAAGCTTGTGACACACTTAGGCATCTCTCACGTTGACTAGTCGAGGCTCACGATCCAACGGCGTAATGATATTGTTACCGGAAACGTGAATCGGGACTCACGTCAACTTTTCTTACGAATGACCTCGAAATCGCGTAAACCCTGAATCCGACTCGGTAACCTTTGACGAACGTGGGAGATAAAGCGTGGTCGTTACCACGGACGCCATACTTCGATGCAGTTACGGCCACGACTTTCTTCAAGCGAGTTCAATCTGTGAGAATCGCCGTATACCATACGATAAATTCAATATCCACGGCGATTTAATTAACGAACCGAGCGGCATTGTGTGATAATCGTATGGTTTGCCCCTTGCATCTTTGCATCATCGTCGAAGAATCCCAACGGTTAGCGGATTTAGAAAAGTAGGAATTTAGCGAAATTCCGTGGAGAACCATTACTTTCAATTTTACGTCGCAACTACTCCTTCCGCTTAATGGTATTTCCGTCTAAAAGCGGTTTATTTAATGTAAACCTACTACATCAATATTTGTCGTACTTACCTAAAATAACAACACAGCATTGGTTGATTTAAGCGAGGAAAACACCTTTATTCTTGGGCGACATCTACGTCGAATAGTTCATACTAACTTATATTACATTAATAAATACAAGCTAGAAAAATTTCGTTCATGTTATAATAAAAATAACCAGTTAATGCATTTGCCCGGTTTACGCATTTACCCCACTCCACCTTATATCAATAATTGTAAAATAAAAAATCTGGAACCGGTCATTTTGACCGGTACTGGTAGGTCTCGTGTTAAACATTTTCTCTTCACTGTTTTAATGTCTAAAATAAATGCATAAAATAAATGCATAAAACCCGCAGGCTACTTATCACAAATCACTTTACGACAGGGTAAGTGACTTTACAAGCACGATTAGGGAACTGTTAACGTAATCGGTGATCAGCATCTGCACCTCCATTCGCAGCGTCAAATGGAGATGTCGTTTTGCGTAGCCCTTGTCATTCTAAATCAAATGAAAGACGTCAAAGTTGAAGATCGTCAAGGAAGATTCATTCTAATATATCCCTCAATAAACTCTTTACTACCAACGAGTCTTATCGAAAACTTCTCGCCGGTCAAAGGTGAAAACGAACAAGTATCAAATTAACGTCACATCAAACTACAAGCCAGTTTCATCAAGTTTATTATTAGAATTACTAAAATTAAATTGTTCTAATTGTATTCCCCGCAACTTCCGCGAAATATGCTCAAGCTGAAATCCGCCTTCGTGTATTAATTCTTCGCATTCCGCAGACTTTCACGCAACGTTGACTGTTCACCTCGCTTATTGTAATGTTAGTTCACTCGCGTCTTCATACTAAACACATTTCATCGGAGCGTTCGTGTATCGAACGCACTAGATCTTTTAATTAACGGTACAGGGAATAGAATAACCGTTTGTCTTCGGAGTCGGAAAAAACGAACGTGTCAGAAATGGTTTCTGAAAGTGTTCTCGTACACGTATATCATAAAGCTGCTCACAGACATTTTTCTAATTGCCACGGTCTAATAAAGTTAGACATTAGTTTCTCTTTGGAAAAGGATAAAACTCATTTTTAATTTTTTAGCAACCGATTTGTTCCAATCCTTTAATGCAGAGGTTCTTAAACTTACGTAGTCCGAGGTCCCCCTCTTGAACAACATTTTTTTGCGGACCACATCCCAATCCTAGGCATTTCACGTCGTTCTTGAGACTTAATTTTTGGTTCATTAATCTCATAGGCACTACATTATAATAAATACTGGTAAAAATGTATCGCTGATTATTTTAATAAACGGTCTTGGGGGATGTAAAGTTAATGGCAAAATTGTTTCGCGGACCACAGATCAAGAACCTCTGATTTAATCCACAAATGAAGTCATTCTATTTTATACTCATATTTTCCATCGTTCTTGTTTGGCAACTTGAATATTATTTTTTCACGTGTTCGTTTGTTTTAAATTTTAACTCTTGATTCCAGTACGTTTTAGAAATAGACTCTAGTTTGTTAGAGTAATAAAACTGTCCATCTCTCTGCGTCGTTACCACACAAATATAATTCACCATTAATATTACAAAAATTATAAATACAATATTTCACAATTTTTTATTGCAACTTCAATTACGCGATGTTCTTTTCCAATATTTAGACCCTGAAATTCATTAAATATCTTAAATTAATTTAGACTCGACATTTTACATCTCGGTTCTCTCATGTTCATATTACCTTATTTCAAAAAATCGATTTCTCAAGTTGATCGTTCCACGTGAAATGTAAAAAATAATTACAAAAAATATGTGTTTATTACGATAATTATATGTATATGCATTTGTCAGACTCGCTCTCGAAATGCGGTGCATCGTCAATTGCAATTTGCCTCCTTGTGCATGGTCGCAGAGCACGAGTTAACGTTTTCGCAAAACGGATCTTTATCGCGCAGTTCTCGTGCCCGGGGAATTGCGGCGACACCAAGTGCAGGGCTTGCATCGCGGAATGCATCGCAGACTTAAGGTCCGTTTAATTTAGCCAGGTCCGGCCAGTGCACCAATGCTTAAGGATAGGGAGTCCATACTTTTGATAATATCTCATTGCTAAATTAAAACTAAAATAGCACCTTTTAGATTTCTATATGAAATCTGCATTTTTTCGGTTTTTTTCGTGTTTTTCATTTTTTACAGCCAGAGTTTGCAACGGAAAAATCTGAAAATGATACCTAATATGTGGCTTAGTATCCGAAATGTGTCAGATTTTTTCAGAATTTTTAATTGTCAATAAATAGGGAAAATGGGCTAAAAACTGGTTTTTCAATTTTTCTCAATAACTACCCTTACAGATGAGATATGAGGCTGAAACTTGGCAGAGAGGGGTCTTTTTGGATAGGCTATCGAATGGTCCAAGCTCGATTAAAATCCCGCCGGGGGCGAATTTCACTACCAAACCCGGCTGTAGTCTTTCGTTTCGTGTCGACCCGGAATCTCGGTTGCCGGAACCCTGCTGTGCGTGGCACAAAAAAAAAAGGTTTTTATTTAGGCTCCACAACTCCTTAGGCAATTCTGGCCTCAATTTCTGGCCGGACAGTCACAGGCATCCGAAATTCTGAACTGTGACGTTCTGGCTAAACTAAACGGACCTCAAATCTCTTGTCCGTTGGGAGCCGGTGTAATTCACCAGCACGACTGCGTCGTAGACGGAAGTCGAGCGATCCGGGAATTCGTGCAAACGCATTCCTCAGGATGTACCACTCGGAGCCGTGTGTCCCGTTAACGTGTATGAGAGTACGCAGGACCCATGCACGTCGCACATGCGACCGGGAGAACGACACGCGATCATTTTTCTCTCGACCTACATTACGACCCTCGTCTCCCTTTTCTTTGCAATTTTCAAAATTACGTCGGGAACAAGGATTTAGTGATTTGTTAACACTTTATCTACCGGAAGCCTATTCGGATTAACGGACGATTTTTACAGCTATATAATGGCAATGCTTAGGACCGTTCACAGCTCTAATTAATAATTTTTAAAAATTTACCACGATACGGTGCTAATGAATGCACACTGATACTTTTGAGATGAAACAATTCTTTATTTGACGGCGCGGGAGGAAGCTCTTTACTAAACGAAATTTTAGGGTTTCCTTCCGAACCCCGGAAGTCCGTCTCTTGAAACGAAGTATCAAATGGGATACTTCTGGGAAATCTCTGTTTAGAAACGATTCTGAGATCGTTGATTCATTTTTGACAACGAACAATAAGTTCATTGTGCTGGTAACTCATTGATAATCCAACACTAAAACCGTTAATTAGATATGTAGATAGATTTATCGATGTTTTTGTTAGGAAATGTTATCGCACTCTATGTCTTATCTGGCGCCAAAACATAAATATAAACATAGCCGTAATGTAACGTCACACACGGTCATTCTGTATACCATAGTGTTTGACTCTCTGAGAGCTGAAATAAAAATTCGAATTACTACTTATGTTATTGTTTAGCCGTGTACCATAGATTTTTCAAAATTATGCAATAATCACCGGTCGGTAATGTGTTAACATGTTGACTGCCGTGGTTGTCATTGGTGGTTTATTACCGAATAAGTGGTTTTAGTATTTGTATGCCTTCAGTATACATGAATTGTAAGAAATATCGAATAACGGAACGTCGAGTGTGGGCAGCGTGCGACTCGACAGCGCGACGCGCGTACTTATCCAGGTAAAAACCCAGAGCACCTAGGGGGTGCAGGTAGCGACAACGCTGGCAACAAGAGGTCCTTAGGACTAGAGATTACCTGAACGATCATTCTTTCAGTGACGCTCGAAGTGTTCAGTTCGTTGACTTCTTTAACACTAGGTTTACGG